>BQNB010031067.1:2517-54318 GCA_026074375.1 Tanacetum coccineum
AAAGGGGTGTTTGGTTTTTATGTTTTGTTTATTTTATATTTATATTTTTTATTTTTCTAAAATATTTATACCACAATATTTGATTTAAAACACTTAGTTAAAGTATTAAAAAATGTTAAAGTACTATTTTTGACATGGCTTCGGCAAAACTCGAGAAAAATCATAAAATACTAAAATAACAATAAATTGACTTTTGGAGTGAAAACATGAAATTTTAAATTTCTTAAAACGTTTTACGAATAATTATTCAAAGCACAACTCGTAAATAACTAAAAACGATGATTTTTGATAAATCGGCTAAAAACAAAAATAATAAATTCTATAAAAATTAGAATATAGAATTAGGGCTCGGTTTAGAATATTGATTGTAAAATACGAGATTCTACATAAATGTGCATCGGCAAAGATTTATTCTAGTTTAGTAAGAAAAGCATGTCAAAATTTTAAAATTGGCACCATTTTTCAAAGAAAACTAGAAAATTAAAGGCAAATATAGGTCAAGTGGTAATTCTACTCCCATCCCTCCACTTGGTTTGTACAATGTCCCTATTGTACATTAAAAACATGAAATAGAGAGAGTAGAATTAGTACAAGAAAATTCCCTTGGATTTGCTTGGTATGATGAAGAGACAGCATGCTCTAAGCTATGTTCCAAGTCTGCTTCCTCGAGCAACATCCATCATCACAAATTGTCCCAACATCATCATCGACATGGTATCCAACTAATCCGGTTTTGAAATGATTTCCTACAGCCAAGCTTTATCCTAGCATTACTCCACATACTTCAACCTGTATGGCTGCAAGAAAACTAATACCAAAGCATAAATCCGGCAAAAAGAAAGATACCAAAATGTAAAAGATAGAAATACAATCCTAACTCACTTTCGTAGGAATCACGGTTGCATTTAGCGTATATAACAAGCCTTTTAAACCACTTGGTGGCCCAAGTGGACGAGTGAAGTCTCGTGAGGGTTTCCAGAGAACAGACCCACAAAGTTCATTTACCAATATACAAGGTTTTGTAATGTTTCAAACATTTTAATGATTTGCAGAAAGGGATTATGGCGTAACCATTAAATGAGTTACGCCGTAATAATGTGGTTTAGAAAATTTGAAAAATTATTAGATCCGGTTACGGCGTAATCATATGAAACATTACGCTGTAACAATATTAATTACGTCGTAACCATTACAGTTACGCTGTAATTTGCTGTATTTCAGCAACCACTTAACCACATAAAACGAGTCATGGAGACCTTGAATTCCATTCCCTTGTAGTGAGAACCTGCAAAACCAAGTTAGAAATATACAAAACTAACTAAACGCATAATTTAAATTAAGCAAAACATAATTACAAGGATAAGCATAGGGTGCCTCCCATGAAGCACTTGTTTTTGTTCGAGTCACTAGCTTGTCTTCCCCTATTATTTAGTAATCAACAGGGTGTTCATCCCCTCACTTGAAATCAAGTGTGGGTGATAGTAGCCACATTTACCATAAGAGTGTAAGTAGGCTATGAGAAGGGCGTATGAGGTTAAAAATTTATACTTGTAAGGAGTTGTAAACTCCCTTTTTACCTCATTAGAAATGAATGACGGTATGGTGTGTAGCAAGAAACTTGACTGATCATTGAGCTCCATAATAACTAAGAAGGGGTATTTAGCAGGACTCCATTATAACGTTTCTTCAGTACCTGAATGATCAATGTCGTGGTTTTCATCCATTTCAACGTCCTTCATAGGAACTTCCTCTTTTTCCTTTGTAATTTCAATATTCTCTTCAACCTGTTTACTATTACTAGCAAATTCATCAGTAGCAGAGAAAGTAGGAAGGTCAGGAGGTTCACCATCCTCTTGGTCATAATCCTTAAAATCGTTGACATCATCACGCCTATTTGGAACTTCATGTTCCATTTTCTTAGGTTTTTGGCTCCTATTTTGAACAAGTCATCCAAGATTTCATCTAAACTGGAATCCTCCTTATCTAAAAGTAGGTTAGGCGTGTGTTGTGATTAATTTAAAAACTAGGATGTGAAACCTTAAGTGGGAAGCTGTATTTTATTTTTTATAGTTGACATTGCTAATTCATATCTTGCATATTTTTCTAAGGTCATACTTTCAATGTCAACTTCACTATGATTATTATGATGAATGAGATTTAATGTGGTACAAAGCTGAGGAGTTTGAAAACATAGGAGTAAAGGAGGCATACTACAATACTCTTCATCCTCCTCGTCAGAGTCTGGATATACCAAAATTCTATTCCTCACAGGAGCAACACTATTCGAAGAGGTGCAAATCCTTTCTAAACCCTTATGCCTTCCTTGGTACATCAAATACTCATTTAAGGTCATATTACTAATATCGGGCTCCATTTTAAACTAACAAAACTAGGAATTTTAAAACCTCAAATCAAAAACCTAAATATAGCTCCCCGGCAATGGCGCCAAAAACATAATACATATTTTCTTTTAAATAGATCAGGTTTTAAATTTATAAACTACGAACCACCTAAGATCTATATACACATTAACGAGCAGTGTACCTTCGCGTGCAATAAACTTAGGATAAGTACGAGGTCAACCCAAAGAGCTATGTGTAAGGCTTCTAAAACGAGGCTATCTACTATTAAACTAGAAAGCAAATTAAATTTGTCAAGTTTGGCTTGAGGAAATAAGAACTTAATTGAAAGGTTTTAAATTCGATGAAGGGGAAGAAAGAGTGCTTGATAACGCCCAAATTATATATGTTTTCTATGGCGTTATTTATGTATATTTTATCATTTCTCGTGAACTTTTGATACTTAAATAGCTTAAATTGCTTATAGGTTCACTTGAAGACACTACAGACCCAAGCTTAAGAATTTATACACTTTGGGAGGCGAATACAAAGAAAAGAAAAGATTTCTATCTAAAGTTCAAGATGTGCGCATCACTTATAACATTGTGCGCCGCACTTTCCTTCAAAGCCAAAGACCACCGTACTTATTTGTAAGTGTGCCGCATTTTTTCCCAAAGTCTGAAGAATTAAAGTCTAATAAATGAACCAACATTAACTCCTCAAAACCGCCGCACTTATTTGTAAGTGTGCCGCACTTCCAGCCAGACTTAAATAAATCCATTAAATGCTATCGCCTTAACACCCAAAGTTCGTTGCACTTTTTCCTAAGTGCGCCGTACTTGGCCCCCGAAACAGCCTATATAAGCCCTCTATGCCTCTCATATCTCAAACAACTCTCACATACAAACATCCCATTTCGTTTGGAACCCTTAGAAGGGGTATTTTTGGTGATAATGGATGAGAACCTGGATCCTAACTACCTTGTAAACACAAATATCACCACCATTAGAATCAAAGTTCTTGAGAAGTTGGATTGTCTTGGCTTGGAGTTCATCATTGTTCTTAGGTTTTGATACCATCAAAGAAGCATAGTTTGTAGTGTTATTTAAATCTATAAGGATCAAGACGAAATTTAATCATAGTTTTGGATTTTGCTTTGAGTATAATAAAGTGTTCTTGGAAATTCTTGTGAAATCACCATACTTTGCTCTTGGAATTGGTATGAATCTTGTTACTCTTTTGAATATAATCCTTGTTGAGCCAGGATGAAGTTATGTTGTTTTGTTACTTTGATCATGGAGTAGTAATCTTATGTTTGTTTGGGCATATTGTGATCTTTGATATGGAGCGTTTGGATATGTGTTTATTGAATTGGTAAAACATATTTTATACAAGAATATAGGCTGAAAAAGTTCTTTTATATATGTGTTTAATCATTCCACCTAATATATTGGTTATAATAACTTATAAAGGCAGAAAGGATTTGTTGTTATTAATAAATATAATCACTAGTTATATTTAAAGGTCGAAAGAATTTATAACTTGTGATAAGTCTATTTTCTAAACTTATAAATACTATCCTAAACACTTCATTATCTAAGTGATCATTTCCTAAACAAACATACTTTAATCATTTACTTGAATCATCTCTTCATTACTTTCTTTGCATTATTCGATATATGCTCGTCTTAGTTAATTTGATACGTGACAATCATTTTAACCTTAGCACCTTAATTACAAACTGTAAAAACTTCAATTCTCGTGGAACGACCTGGACTTACCTAAAGCTATACTATACACGAATGGGTATACTTCCCGAGTGTTGTGTTTTTAGTACAAATCGGTATTTCTAGTATTATAAATTTAAATCTTGGAAAACACACATCAAGTTTTTGGCCCCGTTGCCGGGGAATTGTTTAAGTTATTATAGTTTGTTTCTTGTTTTTGGTGCTAAATTGTTTCTTGTTAAGTTGTCTACTGTTTTGCAAATCAAAATTTTCAAACTCGCCGTACCGTTTTTTGGCAAATGGAAACCAAAAATCATTTTTCTCCAGAAAGTACGCCGCACATCCTGTTTGTGATATAAAAATGTCTCTTTGCAAAATGCTTAACGTATGTATAAATCCCCTATCTTTCGGAAAACAGCTAGTAAGTCTAATATATAAATTAAATAAAACAAAAAGGTCTTGTAAATTTAAAATTATCCAAACTTGTCCTCCCTCCAAGTCGCATGCCTAGAATTCAACAATCTTCACCTGAACATCTTATCGTTAATGACTTTGTTGTTATAAATATACCTCAAGAGGATGTTGAACCCAAACAAATAATTCTCGATCCTGATGATCAGCCTATGTGGGAAAGTGTTAAGATTGTAGCACCGACTCCTAATTCTGCCATTATTCAACTCGATGTTGATGACAACTTTGTTATCAATAGTACTCACTTAAATATGATTCGGGAAAATAAATTCAATGGTTATCTGCGGGCCGATCCACATGACCATATCCGTGAATTTATTGCAATCTGCAACATGTTCAGATACGGTGAAACTTAAAGCGAAGCCGTAAAGCTTTTAATATTTCCCTTTTCTTTGTGCGATGAAGTTAAAACATGGTTTAACAAACTTGATGAAGAGTCTATAACATCGTGGGAACAAATGAGAAGAGCTTTTATAAACAGATTCTTTCCAACTTCGTTATTTAACCGTCTTTTACTTGAAATCAAAAATTTCTCTCAAAACATATGTGAAAGTCTAACCGACGCTTGGTTACGACTGACGAACATGCTTCGAAAATACCATGGGCGCGGTCTGACCAAAGGAGCTATTATTCAAATATTCTATCACGGTCTAGACGAACCCACTCATGCAATCCTGAACGTAACTGTCGGAGGAATCTTCCTCTACAAAAGTCCAAAGCAAGCCTTTTAATATCTTGAGGACAAATTACTTTTTGAACATGATTGACCCATTAAATCTAAAAAAGAACATCATCAAAGATCTGTTGCTTTCGCAGATGGAAGTAATAGTAATGATGATAATTCTCGATTAACGGAAAAATTGGAAGCTCTAACTATAAAAATGGATTCTAAAATTATAAGCTTAAATGAAGAAAATATGCGTGAGAAATATAATGAGCTTAGAAATGGAAATGCTTCTAAAAACAACATCAACGATGACACGCCGATGTGTGAACGTCATGAAGCAAATTACATCCAATATGTAGGTTATCAAAACCAAAATTCTTATGATTCGTATCTTCACCAATCCCATTATGATCCTAATGATTCCGAGAAATCGCTCACAGAATTAAACAATGATGTGAAAAATGATCTCGAAGATTTCAAAAGATGTGTCCGTAGCATGAGAACTGTTCATGATAAACTCTATGACAGAGACATTGGTAAAACCACCGGTGTTTTACCTAAGAAAAAGTCTAAACCCGTCAACCAAGAACCTCAGTCTCAAACAGATTTCAAAAAATTAATGACTAAATTCTTGGATGGTCAAAGAGTTTCAAATATGTTTTTCAAGAACAACGTTAATGATATGATTTTAAAAATAAAGAAAAACGAAAATAATTTCCAAACCAAAATTAAAAATATGGAAAGAAAAATAGATGAGTGGTCGAAATCTCAAAACGTATCTTTAGAACAAACCGAGAGGACTGACCCACCTCCTCCTCAAGCTCACACCGAGTACGTGAATGCCGTATTCACCGGGAGTGGAAAGTCCGATGATTCTCTGAAAATTCAAAAAGATCCACCACCTCCTATCATCGTTAAAATCGAAAATATAAACCTATTAAGACATCGAAAAAGGGCTATCACGTGGTAAAAACAAATGAATATCCATTCCGTGAGTACATACCAAAAATACCATACCCTCAAGCTTTTAAAGTGGATTATTCCCACTTGAACTGAATCGTCAAGGAATCTTAAATCAAGTTAAGTATAGTAATAATAATAATAGTAGTGATAGTAAATAATACTAATAAAAATAAAAATATATAAAAAAACTAATAAAAATATAAATAACAAAAAAATCTTTGCAGTCTTTAAGTATGTCACGCATTCGGCCGGTGTGTCACGTATCTCGATTTATACAACCAAAAAGAAATTTATTGAACTTTGTGGGTGTGTTCGCTGGAAACCCTCATGAGACTATAACTCGTCCACTCGGGAAACCGAGGGGTTTAAAGGCTTGTTGCGTACACTAAATGCAACTGTGGTGCCTACAAAAGTGCGCTTTTGTATTTAATGTTTTTCTTGTAGTTGTGTCTATTTTGCAGATTAAATAAAACATGTGGAGCTTGGATTGGTGGTTGGCATTTTACACTTGGAGACTTATATAATTGGAGTATTATATTACATGTGGTAGAATACACATGCTTGGCGCTTCGTTTCACGCCATATCCTTCATAATTCAGCCAAGTACTTATGAGCCCCGGGAAGTTTCAATTTTACGCATAATGCTCTACTTAAGTGTGGAGGAGCTCTCGCTCCTCACAAAAAAAGAACGTAATGGAATCACACAAGGATAGCTCTGATGTAGCTATATCTCTCTATGCCCCGGGAAGTACCATTTTCCCTTAATTTTCTCTATTTTCTATATTTATCAGTTCTCACATTGAGGACAATGTTCAACTTAAGTGTGGAGGGGTAGCAAATACGAAAAATTAATCATGTCCCTCCATGTTTGCCCTGCAGAAATTTTCAAACATTCAACTGATATTTTCTGAAAGATTTAAAAATTTTAAAAATTTATATATTGCTTTTCCAAAAACTTAAAAAAATGCACTCTTAGTAAGGCAAATCCAACTAGATTGACATTTTAACTAGCACAAAAGCAACCCACTTAAATTGTAAGGTTCGCCTCTTGATCTTAAGGAATTCGGATATCCATCTTTGATACCTAAGATAATTTTTGCCTTTAGCTTGTTCAAGTTAGGGTTGAATGCAGTCATATGTGTCTATTCCGTCGTTACGGATGTGTACGTATGGTCTTTGTCTCCTTTTCTGGAACATTGATACTGGTATAAAGTTATATGAGTGGGCCGGTAATTTAGTAGCTCCAGAACTTGTGCTTGCTCATCATTTACTAGACCGCAGTGAGGTTAATTTATAGACAAAGTCGTATGATAAGAGGTGAAATAAATCTCAAGAAGTTCCTATATCTGCAGCACTCGCTTTTAGTGTTGAGATCCCCAATGTATCCCAAGAGCAAGAAAAATGTGCTCGATGAAGAAGAAGTTTTGTGCCAGCCTTAGTTATCACAGTATCTGGAATGAAAAAAAATTATAAAAAAAAGAAAAAAAAGAAAAGAAATAATAAAAGTTCAAAGTATAAGGCAAAGTTCTGGCACATAGATTCAAGTATCTGCTATTCACCCTCATCAATATCACGTTATGCCTCTTTGAGATTTCTGTCTAGGTGCTCACGCCGCAACGGGCATGTTTATGTGTCTAGTACAAGCATATGGCAGCGACCTAGATTATGTTTGTGCAATTGAGTGACTTCAAAAAATATAAAACCCTATCTGAGTGACTCGTTTGAATTAAAAAACAAACACTTTCCCTTAGTGAGGTGCTCTGTTATATGTCTATGCCTGAAAAGTTATAAAACTGATAAACACTTGTTAATGCTAAAATGAATTTTTCTCCATGTCACGACAAATTATTTTTTTTCGCTTCCATTGCTTGAGGGCAAGCAATAAGCTAAGTGTGGAGGGATTTGATAACGCTCAAATTATACATGTTTCTTTGGCGTTATTTATGTATATTTGATCATTTCTCGTGAACTTTTGATACTTAAATTGCTTATAGGTTCACTTGAAGACACTACAGACCCAAGCTTAAGAATTTATACACTTTGGGAGGCGAATACAAAGAAAAGAAAAGATTTCTATCTAAAGTTCAAGATGTGCGCCGCACTTATAACATTGTGCGCCGCACTTTCCTTTGAAGCCAAAGACCGCCGCACTTATTTGTAAGTGCGTTGCATTTTTTACCAAAGTCTGAGGAATTAAAGTCTAATAAATGCACCAACATTAACTCCTCAAAACCGCCGCACTTATTTGTAAGTGTGCCGCACTTGGCCCCCGAAACAGCCTATATAAGCCCTCTATGCCTCTCATATCTCAAACAACTCTCACATACAAACATCCCATTTCGTTTGGAACCCTTAGAAGGGGTGTTTTTGGTGATAAAGGCCTGAGAACCTTTCATCCAAACCACCTTGATAACACAAATCATCACCACCATTAGAATAAAAGTTCTTGAAGAAGTTGGATAGTCTTGGTTGAAGTTCATCATTGTTCTTAGGTTTTGATCCATCAAAGAAGCATAGTTGTAGTGTTATTTTGAATCTATAAGCGATCGTGATGGAATTGTTCATAGTTTCCGGATTTTGCTTTGAATATAATAAAGTGTTCTTGGGAAATCCTTGTGAAATCACCATACTTTGCTCTTGGAATTGGTATGAATCTTGCTATTCTTTTAAATATAATCTTTGTTGAATCCATGATGAATGTTATGTGTTTTGTTACTTTGATCATGGAGTAGTAATCTTATGTTTGTTTGGGCATATTGTGATCTTTGATATGGAGCATTTGGATATGTGTTTATTGAATTGGTAAAACATATTTTATACTAGAATATAGGCCGAAAGGGTTCTTTTATATATGTGTTTAATCATTCCACCTAATATATTGGTTATAATAACTTATAAAGGCTGAAAGGATTTGTTGTTATTAATCAATATAATCACTTGTTATATTTAAAGGCCGAAAGGATTTATAACTTGTGATAACTCTATTTTCTAAACTTATAAATACTATCCTAAACACTTCATTATCTAAATGATCATTGCCTAAATACTATCCTAAACACTTTAATCATTTACTTGAATCATCTCTTCATTGCTTTCTTTGCATTATTCGATATATGCTTGTCTTGGTTAATTTGATATGTGGCAATCATTTTAACCTTAGCACCTTAATTACAAACTGTAAAAACTTCAATTCCCGTAGAATGACCCAGACTTACCTAAAGCTATACTATACACGAACGGGTATACTTTCCAAGTGTTGTGTTTTTAGTAAAAATCGGTATTTCTAGTATTATAAATTTAAAGCTTGGAAAACACACATCAGTGCTATCTAATTTACATCTTAATCAACTAAGTAATTTAAACAATTATTCTATTTGGCATCGTCCGGACCGAATGGTCATCGAATCCTTCCCTATAACACTAGTCTCATTCCCATTGGTCCTCGTGACTGAGATCTTGGTTCCCATTGGTAAAGGTAACCTAGCGTCATAGTACATGGTTAATGAATATTTATTAATGGTCTCTAACAAATATTGCGCACACTTATGGTCAAAGAGTGAAAACCAATTTGATAACCCAAAGAACATAAATCAATTAAACCACAAAGAAAATTAATTAATAAAAAGATAACATAAAGGAAGCTTAGCCGACAATTAAGTTTATACAATCAATATCACGGTCAATTAATAAAAGTAATAAAAACATGATAATCGAACCAAACTAGTATGACGATGATGATCGGGACCGGCTTCTCTCTTCTATGACGGCTGAGGAGTGTTGGAAAAGGACTTGGGATGATGTTCCAGTTGTTCCCCTTGATAGGGGGAAGAAAGGATACCAAATGAGGCTGAATTCGACCCCTATTTATAGTATTTTGATGGTTTACGACGTAACTGATTCGTTAGTTTACGCCGTAACCTTGCTAATGTAGACTTTCTAAAATATAGGCAAAATGGACTTTACGGCGTAACCAAATGGAAGGTTTATGGCGTAACATAAGTGTTTATGGCGTAACTAAAGTGCTTATGGCGTAACGTAAGTGATTATGGCGTAACATAATTGGTCATGGCGTAACATAAGTGGTTATAGCGTAACATAAGTGGTTATGGCGTAACAGATGTGTTTATGGCGTAATCTCTTTAGCAACATTGTAGTTAAAGCAAAATTGTGGCTCTCCAGTTGTGATCCGGCTTTAACCCAAAACATGAAAGTTGTAGATATCACTTTCCTCTTTCCATGGCCGCTTGAATCGACTTCAAAGAAGTTAGTATGAAGAAGTTATGGTTAAAATACTAGAGCATATTTCCTGAGATATCTTAGGAGCATTTCTTCTTCGGCTTCGTTTCTTCACATAATTCTTTCACGAGCCTTTCATAGTAACTCCAAATCATAAGTGGATAGCTTCATATATATTATTCATTCGTAGAAGCATCCATTAATTACGTCACTAAACTCCAATGCCTTGTTTATCTTGATATTATTGTCTAATTCTCGTATTTCTTGCCAAATGCTTGCATTTTTCCTGAAAACACCAAATTAAGTGGTTAAGTATCATATTCAGGTATTTATAAGATATTTGCAAGCATTTTCATGGGGATTTTGACCTTAAAAATTATTAAATATTTGATGTCATCAGTAACCCCTAACACGTGGGCTTTTTGGGACAGCCTACATAATTACCCGAAATATGCCAAAATAACAATCCACAACTTCCCCAAAGGCCTAATCTAACCTATCTTCGTTCACTACTAATTCAAACAACTAATCCACCTCATAAATAACTTAATCCCTTCACCAACAAGATACAACTTTACTAATATCACTAGCTAACATATAAAATCACTAGTTTACTTCCAACAATTCTATAAATACAATAATATTGCAAGGACATTGTTAGGAATCGAGAAAAAACTCGGTCACTACCAAAATAGTATATTGTAGCTCGTAGTCAATCGATCGGTTACATGTAAGCTAACCGGACCAATCCCATGTACTCTCCATGGGCTTGCCGTCCACTTTAGGAAGTATATAAGCCCTCTTCATGCTATGGAGAAGGTGTTGGTCATTTGTAAGAACTCCTATTTTATGTTATTTTACTTTCTCTCTCAACAAGTGCCATCTACTCTCTTTCTCTCTCTAGTTTCTTTTTAGAATCTCATCTAGGTCTTGTTTTGTGATATCATCAATTGGTATCAGTCGCCATGGGGTGATTGTGTGAGTTTTGTGTGCGTTTTTAGATCAAAAAGTACATTTTTTTATAGTTTTTGGTTAGTTCGTACGTTTTTATATAAACTTAAAATTTTTGTGTTTAAAAACCTTAAAGTTTGTGTTTTTAAGATGTATCTAGCCTAGATATAGTTAGTTGTACAAAAGGTTTGGATCAAAAACATCAAAAAGTGTGGGGTTTAAGTGATTTAAAAGTTGTTTTTCCAAAAATGTTTGAATACTGAGGTTTATGTTTGAACACTGAGGAATATGTTTTGAATACTACGGTTATGTTTTGAGTTTCGTAGTTTATGTATTTCCATTTTTCTGTGATTTATGTTTAGCAATTATTCTGCGGTTTATGACATACACGTGTGACAAATTTATGAGGTTTATGTCATTCTAAGGAAATAAAACTTTGCCAAAATTTACATTACTCTGCGGTTTATGTATTTCATTTCTCAGCGGTTTATGTAACTTGGTTTTGCGGTTTATGTCATTACTTATTTCTACAGAATAAGACAAACAGGAGTTACAAATTGATGCGGTTTATGTCATTCTAGGGAAATAAAATTCTGCCCAAATTTTCATTCCTCTGCGGTTTATGACAAAACATTCCTCTACGGTTTATGAGAAAACGTTCCTCTGCGGTTTATGACAAAATATTTTCTGCAGTCTATGTAATTAAATCTCTGTGGTTTATGTATTTTCATATAATGCGGTTTAAGACACACAGGAGTTACATTTCACTACGGTTTATGTCATTTCAAGGAAACAGGATTTTGCCAAAATTTCCATTTCTCTGCGGTTTATGTCAAAACATTTTCTTGCGGTCTATGTCAGATAATTCTCTACGGTTTATGTTCTAAGAAATTTCTAATGAATACGTAAATTTCAAGAAAAAGTTATTTTCAATGGTTTATCTTGGATTAGTAAAATCCCGTGAAATACTAACTTATTTTCCCAGTTTAATCAAGATTAGTAAAATCCCGTGAAATAACAAGGACTTAATCATTTATAAAAACATCACTTTAACACAGTTCTCATCCTTCCCTGAATTGATCTAATCATTTCACTTCACACTTTAAGTATCTCAAGATGAGTTTATCATTAGCAGAAAATATCATTGTTGTCGGGGCTGACAACCATCCCCCTATGCTTGATAAGACTAGTTACAGTTCTTGGGTAAGTCATATGCTGTTGTACATCAAAGGCAAGGAACATGGCAAGTTACTTGTTGATTCAATTCTCAATGGAACTTTCCAATACAGAACAATTGTAGAACCTAGAAATGAAACTACTCTAGAAAAAGTCAGAGCACGAAAATATAATGATCTTACATATGAAGAAAAGATTTATGAATCAGTTGATATCAAGGCAACAAACATTGTTTTGCAAGGTTTACTCAAATGACATTTTACTTTTTGGTTAGTCATAATGATGTTGCAAAGCAGATTTAGGTAAGAGTCAAATTACTCTTTCAATGGTTCAGAGTAATCATTGTAAGAGCGATGAGTCAAGTTGTATGAATGATTTTTGACACATTCACTTCTATGCCTGGAGAGACAATTCATGCATATTACATGTGGTTTACCCCGCTGGTCAATGATATTCATATGATTGGAATGACAATGAAACCACTCTAAGTCAACACAAAGTTTGTCAATCATCTTTAACCTGAATGGAGTAAATATGTCACGGATGTCAAATTAGAAAATTACATGCATACCACTAACTTTGATCATTTGTATTTCATTTAGGCAACATGAATCTCATGCAATGAATTCGGTTTTATCAAGCAAAGAGTTACAAAATCAGATAGCCTTTGGTTGACCTAATTCTCCATCTTGTTTTGAACCGAATCAATTATTTTCATAAGCTGTCATCTGCTTCTAAACAATAATATCAACCTCTGCTCCACAACATTCTTATGATGCACTAATAGTCCAACAATCACAGTATCAGCCACAAGTTGTTACTCATCCTCCAGTGGTTCATCAACAATCATATCAAGCACCTACTTTGCAACAATCCTATCAAGCACATGCTATTCCATAACCAATGCAACCATCTTATACAGAGCGGGATTCAAGACTTGCTGTTCCATCTTTTAACCCTTCTGATGATCCAATTGCCAATTTGAACAAGCTAATGGCGTTTGTAAGCATAGCATTTGGTCCTCGTTTCCCACAGACAAACTATCAGCTGAGAACCTCGTCTAATCTTAGGAACCAAGCAACCATTCAAGATGGAAGAGTCACCGTACAGACAATTCAGGGGAGACAGACACCGGGGTATGCTAACACAGGGGCATGGAATAATGCTACAAATGAGGATGTTAACAGGCAAGGGGCTGCAGTTCAACCAAGGGTGGTTAAGTGTTACAGCTGTCAAGAGGAAGGTCACTTTGCTAGACAGTGTACCAAACCAAAAAGGCCTAAGAATTTAGTGTGGTTTAAAGAAAAGATGTTGCTAACTGAAGCTTTGGAATCAGGAGCTTATTTGGTTCCGAAACAGTTAGCTTTCTTAGCAGATAATGAGGATACAGTCTTTCCAGCTCAAGCATCTAAGGAAATCCAAACTCCAGCAGCATTTCAGACTGATGATCTTGATGCTTTTGATTCTGATTGTGATGATGTACCATCAGCTAAGGCCGTTCTCATGGTCAGTCTTTCTTCCTATGACTCAGATGTTCTTTCAGAGGTACCATTTCATGACACAAATATAGAAAATGATATGAGTTATCAAAGTGTGCAAGAGACACAGTCATCTGAACAACCATTTGTTGACAATGACACAGAAATTGACATGACAAGTGGTAGTAATATCATTTCTTATGAACAATATTTGCAAGAAACTAAAAATCTGGTTGTTCAAAACACCAATTCTTCTACACAACAATATGAACTATTAATGTCTGTCATTGAAGAAATGTCTAGTCAAGTTGCAAAATGTAATGAGGTGCAACAAGAAAAACTAATTGTACATGAAACCTTAACTGCTGAGCTTGAAAGATATAAAGAACAAGTAAAACTTTTTGAATAAAGACAAAAGTTTGATTTAAATGATAGAGAAAAGTATATTGATGGTCAGTTAAGACATGTTGTTGTTGACAGAAATGCAAAGGTTGCGGATTTTGAAAAACAGATACACTCATTAAAACTATAACTCAATGCAACAGTTGAAAGTCATAATACTTTATCAACAACTGTTGAATGTTTAAAAAAGGAGTCTAAGCAAAAGGAAGATAAATATCTTAATGAAGTAATTGATTTACAGAATAAAAACAAAGCTTTAGACAATGTGGTTTACAAAATGGGTCAGTCCACGCAAACAATGTAGATGTTAACAAAACCTCAAGATTTTTATGATGAAAGTCACAAAACAACACTTGGTTATCAAAATCCTTTTTATCTCTCTCAAGCTCGAAGGAAAGTACCTGCTTTGTATGATGGCCAAACTATTGTTAAAACACATGATGCTTTGCATGTAACTGATACTGAGCAAACCTTAGAATTAGCTAAAGAGTGTAGGTTAAAAATGCTAGCTAAACAAAATGACCCAAGCTTAAAAGAAAAGAAAGTTAATATTGCCCCCATTGATTATGTAGCTTTAAATAAACTATCTGAGCATTTTGTTAAGCATTTTATGCCTCAAAAACAACTGTTTGCAGAACAGGCATTTTGGTTACCTATTTCACAACCCGATCTGAAAAACCACCCATTCCATCTGAACCAGTTTTAAAGAATGAAATTCCTCACGAACTTCCATCAATCAGTTTGGTAAAAGATAGTTTTCACAAAATAAAAGAGCATGTTTATAAGTTTGATGAAACTATAAATTTTCATACCAAAATAACTGGAAATAGAATAGGATCTTGGGGGGTTGAACATATAAAAGGGGCTTTTAAAAAAGATGTCAAACCTTTTGCTCAAACTTTGAAAGAATATTTTCAGTTGTTTGAACACGGTCTTTTCAAAGAACTCAAAGAAATGGAAGTTGTTTTTAATCAAATGGAAACCGAGGTTGCCAAATGTTCTATAGATAAAAAGTATTTTAAGATTGAGAAAAAGGAATTAAGCCTTGATAATGATCGTCTTTTGACGCATATTATCTGTCAAGATGTAATGAATACTATAATGCATGGTAATGATTATTCTGATAATGTGTTACATGCGAATAATAATTCTCTTGAACATGATAATTTTGCATTAGAACTGTTGAAACATGAAAATGATCATTTAATAGAGCTTCTTGTATCTCAAGACTTGTGCATACTGCTGTTAATTCTTTAGCTGCCATTAGTGCTTATAAAACCACGCAACAGAATTTCATGGATGATTATAATCATACTCCAGTGCTTAAGGCTAAGCTTGCTAAAAAGAATGATATGATAGAAAAGTCTGTTGATGCGTATTTTATTTTAAAATATATTTTTACCAAGTTTTAAATTTATAAAACTCGATCTACCTGACAACTCACTAACGGGCAGAGAACCCGATCGTGGGTAGTATAGATTAGTAAATCCGAGGTCGTCCCAAGAGCTAAGTTGTAATTAGTTTTAATTTGAAATGTCACATTTTAAAAGGGTTTTTTATTTGAATTAAAAATAACAATAAAATAAATAACTGGATATTAAAAGTGTTGGAGATATCAAGAGAGAAAACATGCTAACCTAGTTACTTCATTACTATTGTTATGAAAACGCTTTCCTGTGCAATGTTAAACTATGGTTTTATTAGTGGTTTCTAAGGTTGATAGACTTGAATGTGCATATTTAGTCTATCCTATACTTCCTGCGATTCTGAATCAGTCCTAAATCATTTGGGAGGTAGGTTATCCAGGTTGCAGTGATTAATCTCAACTATTCCAAAAACATATCTAATAATCTATAAAGATTATTAACCTTTCTGAAAGAGTTCCTATGCTTTTTATGTATATAAAGTGATAAGTGCTGACCACGGTTATTTCCTACACTGGTAAGGAGTTAGTGATCCTCCTAGTAACATTGAGATCCCATATTGACTAGAATCTAATAATGGGGCACAGCTAGGTTCCAAACCAATCGTTACTACCAAAACCCAGGGTTATACGATAGTCAAGGAATATCTAATGAAACATTTAAATCTAACAGGAAATAAACATCATAACAACAGTAATTACATAACTAGGCGAGCACTTTATGTGCTTAGTCGCTCATGGTAACGGAAACACAGCAAGAAATAGAAGAAATCATAGATTAAAAACTCATAATTCTTACGTATTAGTATTTGAACGATTTTTATATACAAAAAGTAAGTAATGTGTTGATCTCCCCTTGGACTCCAGGTGGAATTCTTTGAAGGTTGGAAGGAAGCCTTTGTCGCCTCTCCAATTGGCTGTGAAGGATAGTGATGTCGGAATAGCGTGAATGATGCCTCTATTTATAGGTATCTGAGTGTGTTATGGCGTAACTGATTTGTGGTTACGGTCATAACCTGCTGATGTCGCAGTCCCAAAAAATATAGGCAAATATGGACTTTATGGGTAACCAATTTTAGGTTCGCCGTAACCTATTTTGGGTACGCCGTAACCAATTTTTGTTACGCCTTAACCATTTTTGGTGTACACCTTAACCAAAATTTTTGGTTTACACCGTAAACCCTTCAGCAAACTTGTAGTAAATGCAATTTTGACTTCGGATTGGTTACGGCGTAACCACAAAAGGTGTTACGCCTTAACCGTTAAATAATTTCCATAAATTCATGATCTTCATTCCATATATGTGGATCTTTATGGTTACGGTGTAACTAGATATTGTGTTACGCCGTAACTCTAACTTTGGCAAGATTTCCTTCCATCTACATGGTTACGGCGTAACTAGATATAATGTTACGCCGTAACGTTGGTCCTTGATCTTCTTACTTGCTTAATATATGTTACGGTGTAACCATTTTTGGGGTTACGCCGTAACATCCTTTAGAATTTACACTTTAAGTCCCTATTCCCTTGTTTTTTTGTCACATTCCTGCATTTCACCTGAAAACTATAAAATGATAGAAAATATCTCGTTTTCGAGTATTAGTGAAACATTTGCAAGTAATATAGGGGGTAATTTGACACTAAAAAGTATTAAATATTGATGTACAAATATCCCCCACTTGACTTCTCGCTTGCCTTCAAGTAGTAGAACCGTTAGAACATTTCGTAAAAAGATTTCTCGAGAATATTTCAAGAAATGAAATTTTATATAACTCTTTATGCTAGAAAACATTGAAGCGAAAACACCTCACGAATAAGGGGATAAAAAGTCACCTCAGCTCTTCACTTGGTCTAAGTGTGTCATTTACGGGTGTGATCGCTCAATTGCTTACCGGTCATAACATGTATTCTATCATAGCTTGGAAATGTACAACATATCTGCACAGGTTTAGAATTAGAGTCTAAATAATTCTCAAATGCAACAAGGGTAATATGGTTTTAAAAGGTGATAAAGGGGTTAAGATAGACATGTGATACACATTTAATGGTTGTTAATATATAAACACAAAACAAATAGTCTAAAGTAATATATGGTTGTCATAACTAGCTACTGTCCATCCATGGGTCCAAGAGTCTAGGTCCGAAAATCTGATCTTCAATAATGGGCTACTAGCTCCATTCTTCATAATTACTGGGATGACTTGGTATAACAATGGGCTACTAGCTTCATTCTTCATAATTACTGAGATGTTTTGGTGCAATAATGGGCTACTAGCTCCATTTTTTATTTTTTTATTTTGCACCATCTTTACATTTTTTTAGCACATGGGTGGTTTTTGTTTCATCCTTTTTTTTACTTTCTTCATGATATATATGCAAATGTTACAGGAGTTTATATCTTTAATTATTACCCCTGCAACATCTGATATTATACGTACATCCCCCCACTTAAGACAAATATTGTCGAAAGTGGTGATACGGTTGGGGTCTTATACGATCATAATGATTGGTCTTCCACGAATGTATACACATTCCCATTCCATTTCCTATCCGAACCTATGGACTTAAGTAGCCAGAAATTTCAACACAAAGAAAAGAAATACTACAGGGTAGGCTAAGGTGAAATGGTGTAACAATACATATAACATTGGGTGAAAACACAGATTGGCTCAACATGAGTGATCTAAGGGTATCTTGCACTAATAATGAGTGCAATAAAAGGGTTTATCACGGGAGGTCGACAAGTCAGTGTAACAAGTCGATAAACGCACACATATAGGCTATTTGGGTGATTTCATAAGCGTTGCCTTCTTGAACTATCTATTCCTGCTAATCAATTAGGTCTCGAAATAATGTACAGGCCAAGTTCTAAAGTCTACAATACTACCGGTACACTCAATATTTTGGTGGATTTTTTAGTAATATAATGAAAACGAGATATTAGGCTTAAATCTCACCAAATATAATAAAGGGTAATGTGCATTCGGCAAAGATTAATTATAGTTATTTAAGAAAAAATTGTCAAAAATTTAAAAATTGGCATAATTTTCAAAGAAAACTAGAAAATCAAAGGCAAAACATATGTCAAGTATTAATTCTACTCTCATCCCCCCACTTGATTTGTACAATGTCCCTATTATACATTTAAGGAAATGAAATAAAAAGGAAAGAGTAGAATTAAGACAAGAAACTCCCTGAGCATTGCTTTGAAATTTGAAATTTGGCGGAAATCTTTAGATTATTTCCGTCTTCTCGCAAGCTCTTTATCCCCTGTGATCACAAAACAAACCAAAGCATAAAATCATTCTACAAGAATTATAAAGTGTACAGGAAATACAAATCTAACTCACTTTCGTAGGAATCACGGTTGCATTTAGCATATGCAACAAGCCTTTTAAACCACTTGGTGGCCCAAGTGGACGAGTTTAGTCTCGTGAGGGCTTCCAGAGAACATACCCACAAAGTCCATTTACGTATACAAGGTTTAGACATGTTTAAAACTTAAATTTTTATGATTTTAGAAGGAGGTTACGGCGTAACCATGAAATAGGTTACGTCGTAATCAAGTGGTAAATTTTTTATGTTTTAAGGTGTTACGGCGTAACTATGAAATAGTTTACGTCGTAACTACAGTGGTTACGGCGTTAACTAAATTTGTTACGCCGTAACTGCTGTAGATTCAGCAAAGTTACCATATGATTATATGTCGAGCCGGTCTCGATAAATGCCTCTTAGGTGTAGGATCCTGCAAAACAAAGTTGAAAACATACAAACCAACTAATATGCATAATGAAAGATAGTTATGGGGTACCTCTCACAAAGCGCTTGTTTTTGTTTAAGTCATGAGCTTGACTCCACCCTTATTTGCCAAGTAATAAGGTGTTCCTTCCCTTGCTTGAGATTAAGTACGAGTAAGAGTAGCAATGAACATCATGATTTGCTACTGGGTAGGGGAATGATAGATTAGAACCATACTGCTGCTGAGATTTCATTTCCCTTGATGATTGGCTCACTTGGTGTAGTAATTTCCGAATTAAGTTCTCACAATCATATGTCTCTATCATATTCCTTTTTGGCACCCTTTGTCATATTAGAGAATTTTACTTGTTATACATAGGATTTGTAGCCGGTGCTACATAATCGTCACCAGATGGTGTGATGTGAACCGTTTGAGGGGTCAATATCCTAATCCTGTTCCTTTTCCTTTACAACTTTATCCATATCATGGACTGGTCCCACTGGTATATATGGTTGCACTACTGGTCTGAGGTTGGGTAAAGTGTGTACGATAGGTGTTAAAAATTGCCTAAGCCTTTCTACATCCTTGCTCGTAATGTCCCAACTGACAACCATGTCCCCTTCTTCTTCCTGAGCTTTCGCATTATGAATTTCCTCAGGATTTCCAATCATAAGAATGGTTTCAAAAGTACTGTAAGGGCTACCCATTTGTTCCTTCAAATGTCCTAGAAACGGCGTAGGTGGTAAGTTACAAGGAACCGACTCCTTCATGTTTTCCTTACCCATTGTCGTTATTGCCTTGACTTTTTCTCTTGTATTAGTGAGGACTTTATGGGTTAATTGACAAGCTTTTTCTTGTAGGTTCTTTGTTCTATTTTAAGTGCCCTTATGTTTGATTCTGTGTTTTCAATGATCTTCCTCATCCTTTCATCATCCGCTATCTGTTTTTTATTTGTGTCTTCGTAAAATTTGATGATGGTTCCTTCTAAGGATTCCATATATCTGCTAGGCTTGATTGCCTCGTCCTCTTTTTTGAGAGGGTACTTCTTGGTTAGATGTTGCCCCTTGAAACTTTTGTGACTAGTATTGATGTGTCGTTGTGTGGTGTATATTTTATTGATTCAAGTTTTAAAATTTTATTTTGCCGACAAACCAAAAACAACACATTAACGGGCAGTGTACCCGATCAGTAGTAGTTTTGTAGTAAGTAGGGTGTCAAACACTTGAAGAGATATATTATGCCGACTATACCTAAAAAAACACTTTAACGGGCATTGTACCCGGTCAGATGGAGTTTCATGGTAAGTAGGGTGTCGATCACTAAGAGCGACCTAGAGCGTTAATTCCTAATTCTATCAGTATTTTAGTTATCTAAGTTAAACCTAAAACTAATGCAAAAGGGGGGTTTCAGCCTGAGAGACTGGCACGATTTTGTGTATCTAACCTAAGGTTTTGATGACAAGTAAAGCAATAAACACACACAAGAAGACAAACAAACGATAGAGGAACAGTTGAGAACTAATGTAAGGAAAACGTATTCTAAACCATTGAATAATCTGATAAAACGCACGGTTTGTTTATTTAGTGAATGATTTGTCTTATCTCGAGAAGCATATCATTCTTAAAATTAGGCGACCTTTCTTCCTAAGACCTAACACGCGTTCCTGTCACCAATTAGACGATAACCGCATAATGCAAACATTTGTTGATTATAATCTATCTTAGGATCTAACTAACGGTGGTCTTACAAAACCCTAGCAAATCGAGACTTTACCCACTTACTGCTTAACGGCTCTTTATATACTAGTAGTCCACTATCCGAGTCTTTACCTATGAAATAAGAACGTACTCGTTGATCCTAGGGTCACCTGCTAGTCCAACTAAGCTCACTATTCTAAAGGCAAAGATAGGTCAATATTTGTGATCCTATGATTCTAGATATATAAATAGCAATATGAAGAGCTATTCCGGACTCTTAGCCTATGCCAAACAACATCGAAGTTACAGCGCATTAAATATATAGGACTAGACCTAGTTGAATGATAGGTCGCATACTTAAGCACGTAATACGATTTAGAATTGATAAACATAAATAATAATCAACGATAAATTAAGCAATTGAGATAAACAAACCAAACATTAGATCTTCATAAACATGGCTGATACCTAAAGGTATCAGCCGATAGTCATTGTAAAAATACATACAGTTTGATATATGAACGATTAAAGTAAAGAAACCTCCCGACCGAACGCGTATTTGGTTGTGCAAAGATTACAAGAGTTTTCCTATACTGTATTAACCATTATTAATTCGATTAGAATGTTGGTTTGTTTATTAAGTGCAATGATTTCTTCTCTCGAGGTGGCATGTCATTCTTAAGACTTAAGTGTTACATCTTCCTAAGACCTAGACACCTTAATTCTATCACAATTAAAGCATCCGCATAAAGCATCCTTATTTGCCGATTATAATCCATCTTGGGGATTAAAGCAATGGTGATCTTGTTAAACCCTAGCTCATAGAGACTTTACCCACTTACGGCTTAATGGCAATCTATACACTAGTAGTCCACTTGTTCAACTATCCAATGGAATCAGAATGTTACTTGTTGAATTATTTAGGTCACCTGCTAGTCAACACAATCAATAAACCACCGACAATATCCAATTAACTAGTTAAGCCCGAAGCGTATCCTAGACACAGACTTAGAAGGACAATACTTGTGTAACTATTATTCTAGATGTATAAATCACTATATGGAGAGCTATCCTGGACTCGAGATCCATTTGGTTCACTTAGCTAGATCCAGTTGAATGATAGGTCACATACAAAAGCGCGTAAACATGTATAAATTGATAAACATAAAAAAGCACGCGACGATAAATCAAGAAATCGATATAAACAAATAGCCTTCAAACGTCATAATAAATACAAGAGTAATAATTTAGCCAAGGTAAATTAACCGAGTTAATGAATGATACCAAAAACTGAACGATTACAAAAGTATATGGAATTACACGATGTCTCCTATGGAATTGAATACATTGCTCGACCTCTTCTGCTCTTTTTCTCATCTAAAAATCGACTTTTGTGGTTTAGGTATCGAGAATATGATTTAGCACACCTAAAACTCGTTTTTGAGTTTTCTATTTATAATGTCTGGAAGTCGGTTCAATACGGCGTATCCAAGGGTTTGGATACTGCGTATTGGACTTTCTTAGAGTAGGGACCACGTTTGATATCTTCCAGAATATTATATTATATCCATATCTTGAATATGGCGTAATGAGTCTTCTGGATACGGCGTATTGAACTTCATTCATTTAGTGGTCTTTGGTGAGTGCAGGCACAGATACGCCGTATCTTCTTGATGGATACGGCGTATTGGTCTTTAAAATAGTAATCTTCAAAATATCTACATTTAAGCTCCAAAATGTGCGCCTTTTGCTATGTTTCACCAATTACTCCATAATTACTACAATTCTCAAATATAAACGATTAAGTAGCAATTCTTTGCAATAACTATACAAAATGGGTTAATATTATGGGATAAATGATGCTATAAAATAGACGTTGTTTGATGTTATCAAATATCCCCCCATTTGAATCCTACTTGTCCTCAAGTAGCCTTTAGAAGTTTATAAAAATGTATCCCTAAGGATATTTTCTGTTAAAGCATTTATTTGACATATTACAAGTACACAACCAAACACCTCACGAAATAGGAAGATAAAAACACTCAAATCACTCAACTAATCTATGTGGTAACATGTAACTAATTCGCTCAATTGCTCAGTCATGACGAGTATTCTATCATAAGCTTGGTAAGGATACACATCTCTACCACTAAAGCCAAGGAGTAACAAGTTTATAAAGGTAAATATGAGTTATTTGTATGGAAAGGCGCACGGTTGATTACTCTAACTAATCTTTCATCGATCTCAATGTTCCAGGAGGGCGACAAAGACCACACATACACACCTAAATCCTTAGGATAGACACATGTGACTGCTCATTCCCACCTTGAAAAAGCTAAAGATTAGGACTAGTAGAGTAATATAGGGTAAGAACCTTCTAACTTTTACCAAAAGTCATAAACCAAGGAGGCAGCTGAGACATGCATACACACCCGAATCCACGGGATAGACATACACGCTCAATCTCATCCACGTTCGAGTAAAACCAGCGGCTAATCATTAGGTGAGAGGGAAGTAAATTGTTGTTAAAAAAATCAAGAAACAAATAGATTAAGACTAAGATACAAGTTGCTAGACACTTATTTCTCGATCGTTATTATGATAAAGACATGGATATTTACAACGTCTTGATCATAGATCAAAAACAACAACCTAAGTTGGCGTTCCCATAACGGTCAACTTCTCAATCATCCCAAAACTTTACATACTCTACAAGGTAAGTGGCGATATCTTCCACTTTGTACAATACTCTACATTATTGATTTTCTTTGACGTATCAACGAAAAATCGATCCTTCATATAATTCCTTCGGTAATTGCGAAACGATTATCTTTAAACTTTCCTTCTCTCTTTTTGTATTTTTCTCATTTTTTATAAAACAAATACCTCAAATCTCGGTGTAGTTTCACCATCTTCACGATCATAACAATTATGGATAATTCCTTTGATAGTTCTTCGTTCTTCGGATTCACCATTAATTGTGAATGTAGTAAAATCACATGACCTTTAACTACTTAATATACATTCCCATTTGTAATGTGCAAATTTCCATCCGTACCAAAGATAGAAACTGACACAAGACTCGGAAAATACAAACTTTACACTTTAAGCAACTAGCAACTGTAAATTAAACTTAATCTAACAGGGTAGGTTAAGGTGTAATGGTGTAACGAAACAAATAGTTGGTGTAAATTCCTAAAGGATTGGCTCTACGGGTTGTTCTAGTGGATCATCACTCTAAAAATGAGAGTGGAAGGGTTTAACGGGAGGTTAACTAATTGGTGTAGTTAGTTAATAAACAACATGTATATGCGATTTGGGTGTAATCCTAAGATTTACCAATTTAAACAAGTTACTCCAATTAAATCCATAATACTCTTTATTGTGGTCTCGAATAGATATACCAAGCCAAGTTCTAAAGTCTACAACATCACCGGCACACTCATATTTTGTGGAATTTGGGTAAACATTTGGAAACGGAAAGTTTAAATCCTCACAATATCTATCAAGGGTTATTGTGTGCGGGTTATGTAACATGTAATTTCACAAAAGTATGCTTGAAAATTTTAATTTTAAACATAATTTAAGCCTTTTATTGTGAAAGTTTAGGACAAGTAAACATTCTAATTCCATCCCCCACTTGAATTATACAACGTCCTCGTTGTATATAAAACATTAAATACGGGAATTTAAAAAGAATTAGAATGAGAAACTCCCCTAATATTTGCTCGGTAGATTCTCCAAGTTGCGTTTTTGAGTAATAATTTGTGTTGAACAGCCGTCTTGAGGTTTCAAGACTCCAACACTTCAAGATTTCCAAATTTGTAAATTCTCCACCAAAATTTGTCGATATTTCCTTCATGAGGTCCTGTGAAAAATATAGGAAAAACAAATGCAATCCTATCTTGGTACCTATGGTTAATTTAAACTAAACTAAATAAACTAAATACAGGACAGTTTGTGGATATGGCATATCAAGTAATTGAATACGGCGTATTCGCAAAACTGACAATAATGGTTTTAAAGTGCATGAAAAATAAAGACTGATAATGTCCAAACATTCAATACGCCGTATGGTATGGGGAGGATATGCCGTATTGAATTCTAGGAAGATAGACTCGATAACAAAAATTAAATAACATTCCAGGTTGTCTCTCGTGAAGCACCTTTGTTTACAATGAAGTATTTAAGTTAGACTTTTTCTTCAGCTTCCTTTTTACGTAGCTCTAGTCACCGTCCATCCTTCGTCCATTATACAAAAGATTTCTTGATAAGAACGGCATGCATCATTACTTGTTCTTGTCAAATCATCGTATTCATCTTCTTTAATAGCAACATACTCTTTGTTTTGCCCAAATGAATACTTGATCATCTTAAATATTCGGATATTGCACACCGTAGGTTCATGAATTTCACGTAATTCTTCTCTCTCGTTACTTTCATGATTTAACTCATAAACGTCATCATAATTAGTAGATACGTTCCATCATATCCTTTGTTCATAACATGACTTATTGTCATCATCAATGATGAGTCCTTCCATGGAAGCTTTGTTTTGTAAAGCTAAATCTTTAAGTTCACTATCTTCCAAAGCTTTATACCACTCGAGGTCTTGGTAATGTAGTTGTTTTTCAACAAAGTAAGTTCCTGGTAAGTTTCCTCCATTACAGTAACCATCATCTTTCCAGCTACACGTTGGCCATTCCAAACACCCAGTTTTATAGTTGAAAGCTTGGCAAGTATGATTGACTAGTTTTGGTTCCGTCTAAACTCCATTATCAGTCTATGGTTTCTCACTAGCCCATGGTACATTCTTATTCCATTCGTATATCTAGTCGTTTTTGTAATCATGATAGGTTTTGAATCCTATAATATCTTTTGTAAGTAAGTCTGGATCTACCTTGAGAAGATAGTTAAATTCGTTGAATGCTGAACAAATAGGTGTTTCGAAGTCAAATATATTAGTATCGATTCTAAACACTTCAGTAATTTAATCTTCATCAGTGAGCTCTACTTTATCATCTCCTTAGATCCAGTAAATCCACAATGCTTTCATAGTATATTGATCCATCCTCTTGTAGCTGAAAATTTTTGACCCCAACCATTTAATAAATGCAACATCAAACGGATCATACCCTATGTCATCATCAGTTTCATCTTCAGATTCATCATTTATTATTGAGTTACATTAAAGGTTAGCAGCCTCTACTTCATAAGTGAATAAATCATCTTCCATCCTGCTTAATTGGCTGTTTTTCATGTTGAAAATTTCCAACAATGTGTCGTAAGTGAGCGAAACATCTTTGACCTTCACGTCCTTAGTTTTCTTGAACTCTCCTTTGATAACCTTAGTCATTCTTACTGAAAAGTATCCATAAAATTATCAGTAGAACCAGCGGAGAAAGGTATATAAAAAAATTGTTATAAGTTCTAGAATGGAAAAGAAGTTTATCACATGATCAATACGCCATATTCAATGGAAGAGGATACGCCGTATTAATCTGTTGAGATGAATAAGCTGTATTAGACAGAGAACTAGATAGGCCGTATCCAATGGAGGTGGATACGTCGTATTCAACTACGACCAGAACAGTGTATTCAAGAAAACAATTAAATACGCAAACAATTAAACACACAAATATACAAGCAAACTAAACTAACAAATATACAAATATTATAGAATATACAAGAATATACACTAATCTAAATTACACTAATCCTAAGGGTTAGATCTAATCTAATGTTAATAACCAAAATATCAAAATAAAAATCAAGATTAATTTACACTCCCTGGTAACGACGCCAAAAACTTGATGTGTTGTAGTGTGTGGTTATATTTTATTGTTTCGAGTGTTAAATTTATATTTTGCCAACTAAACCAATAACAACACTTTAACGGGCAGTGTACCCGGTCAAGATGTAGCTTCGTTGGTAAGTAGGGTGTCGATCACTAAGAGCGAGGTTAAATCTATCAATTTAATTAATATCTTGGTTGTCTAATCTATGTTAGTTCTATTCTAATCCTATGTTAAGCCTATGTCAGTCTAAATCCTAATTCTAATGATAAAAGGGGGGTTTTCAGCTTGAGAGACTGGCATAGTTTTGTTGGTGACTACAATCAATTCAAGACACTATTACCCATGCAAGCTAATAGACAAAAGATAAAAGAGCGGTCGAATCTTATATAAGAAAACTGTATTAACCATTATTAATCTGATTAGAACGTTTGTTTGTTTATTAAGTGCAATGATTTCTTCTCTCGAGGTGGCATATCATTCTTAAAACTTAGGCATTACATCTTACTAAGACCTAAACACATTAATTCTGTCATAATTAAAGCATCCGCATAAAGCATCCTTATTTGCTGATTATAATCTATCTTAGGGATTAAAGCATTGGTGATCTTGTTAAATCATAGCTCATAGAGACTTTACCCACTTACCGCTTAATGGAAATTGTTGATCCCAATGAATAGATCTTGATTTGCTTTAGCCTGTGTAAAGGTTAGTAACCTTAGATAAATCCAAAACTACTAAGACAGAAACTATGATTATGAATACTACAAGATATGTGCAATCTAACTTACAATACTAAGAAGAACAATGAATACTAAACTTTGAATATATTGATTGATAATATTCTGCCTAGGTTACAGAATAACTAACTATGAGATTTGTAATTGAGATGTATTCTAGCTATGCCGTAGGGTTCCTTTTATACACTAAGGAAACCCTAATGGCCTTACAAAACGCGTATAATGATAATGCATATCTATTTCTAATTTAACTCATGCATATCATAATAGCAGTACTAACTAAATAAGACCAACCACACTAAGTATTAACTAATAGTACTAACTATACTGGCAGTACTAACATTTATACTAACAGGACTAACTATTATAACTAGCAGCACTAATAACTTAGACTATTTTCTTTAATCTTCAACAGCAACACAATCTTGGACCAACATCATTAACTTCTAAGACTAATAGTAGTAACTTCAAAAGTCTTTAATTCCTAACAATCCTCCCCTAAACTTGATATTCACCTTGTTAATCATTAAGTTTCTTCAGTATCAGCATCTTGATCATTAGGAGGATGTATCCAAATACTCTTCTACTTCTGAAGTTGTGGTCTTGTAAATTTGATAAGCTCAAATGCCATCTCACTTTTAGAATCAACTTCTAGTCTTCTATTTAGCATCCTTGACAGCATTTCTTGAGTTAGAGGATATTTCTTTTCAATCATCATGTGAATAGCAACTCCAGTATTCATCAACAGTACATGAACTCCACATGAGTTAAACAATCTCCACCTAATCAAGTTGTAGTCCTATTGATTCTTCCATATTTCATCTTCTTCATTAGGCTCAAATAAGATCTTCAAATCTCCCCAAAGTAACAAGTCATATCCTTCTGGACTTGTTGTCTCATATCTTTCATTTACCAGCCTAAGAATATCTATCACATCCTGTCTGTCAAAATCAACAACCATCTCACTGAATATATTATAATTCTTGAAACTTCCATTTGCTCTGCTGATTTGATAATACATCATATTTTCATTTAAAATATGTGTCTTCCAATCAATAATTGGATATTTGGTGGCCAGAGATTCAACATTAATAGAAACATCATCCCTTGGAACGACATCCATACTATCTCTAAGCTCCTATTTTTCAGCATCATTATCCTCTTCTAGCTTCTGTTTCTTGAAAATTTCTTCTTCAGAATCTACTCTTGGTCTTTTTTTAGTACTTTCTGCTTGCTGTTGATTGTCATCATCTATAGGCTTAAAGTCATCAATCCAAGTCTTCTCTCTTTCATAAAGCTTCTAAATTTCCTTAAATGTCTTGTTCTTTAATTGTTGATGAGTGTACTTACCCATATGTTTGAGGTAAGTAATCATCATGTTCCTGACTTGAGTTCTTGTAGGTGGTTTTTTCCTTATTGCCTCTGCTCTTTCTGCTACCAATTGTTTCTTTCTTCTTTCAAAGAATTCTGCTAACAATCTGCCTCTTTCTTCAATTGTGTACTTTTCTTGCTCTTTATGTGTCAGTCTCACAGCCAGTTCATGATCAACATCTATTCTGGCTTGAATATCATCAAACTCTTCAGCTAAAGCAGCACCAGCACTAGTAGCTTCTTCTTGCAATTGTCTTTCTTTTTGTGCTTTGTCCAATTTTGTTAATTCTTCCTCATGTATTCTTTGAGCTAACTCTGCATCACTTTCAATTTAATCCCTTCTTTTTACTCTCTCTGGTTTATCGAGTCCTTCTTTAATCACTACACCTTTACCTTTATCTTTTGAATCAATAGTTAGAAGAGGTTGAAGTGTTGTAGTTGATCTGTTTAGTCTGAGAGTCTCTTCCACATCACTAAAAGAAATTCCTTTTGCTTTTGCTTTCTCACTCCTTATCTTAACCAAAGTCTGAGCAATGGCAAGATCTTCATCCATAAATTCAGTTGCAATAGTTGTTGGAGGTGTTCTAGGTTTAGCAGTACTAATAGCTACACCAGCAGTAGTAACTGGTGCACTAACAACACTAACTCCAGTGGTAGCAGTATGATCATCAAGTTCATCAAACTCACTATCTTGAAACATTGGCTTTGTCTTATCATCTGTCCTCTCCTGTTTGGATGCATCCTCCTTATCTAAATCATCATCAGAAGACTTAACCCTGCCTTTAAACAGTCTTCTCTTCATAGGTTATAGAGTTCTTACTTTTCTCTTCTTTTCTAGCCTCTTAACCCTTAATTTCAATCTGGTGATCACTATGTCTTGAGCAGTCTTTGCTTCCTCTAAGGCAAGAACCCTTTTTGTTAAAGAGGTACAGGTTTTCATCAATTCCTGAATTAGTTCAAATCTACCCTCATCACTTTCAGGTGTGTAACCTCCGGAGAGGTGTGAATCATGGGGTGTGTTTGGTACATTATCCGTCAATTGAAATGTATGTTCCATGCTGCCCTCCCCACTTCCAAATGTGTGACCTTCTGGGAGAGGTGGTTTATTGGGCTTTTCAAGCACTCTCTTAGACCTAGTCTGAGCAGGAGCACCCCTATGGTTTCTTGGTGCCTGGGACTGTCACCTAAACCAAATTCTTAAGAAAGAGGATCATTAGACATTGTTGTGGATTGGGTCTTAAGGATGTTATCGCTTTCTTGTGTTGCAACTAAGCTAGCATCAGTAGTGATAGCCCTTTCCACTCTGTCACCCCCTCCTTATAGATAGCCTCATCTGCTCCATGGTCTAGAGGTACACTAGTCTGAGGTAACTCAGTGACCTTTTTGGCTCTCCTATGTTTTTGAGTCTTTCTTTGTTTTCTTTGATATGTAGAAGGAGATGGGAGTATTTGCTCAATGTGAGCTTCAGTATGAAGTTCATGAGAGACTGTTGGAGGTGTTTTAGTTTGAAGTGATTCAGTTTGAGGTTTTGTAACATTTGGTTGTGATGTAGAGGGTGTGGTTGGGGTTCAGGGGGTATTGCTGAACCTTCACCCTTAGGTGCTTAGTTTTGCACCAACATGGAGTCAAAAAGTAGAGTAATGTTTCCTAAAAAATTGATACTTTTCCTTGCCATATTTGAGAAAACCTTTTTAGTATGGCATGGTGTCACATATGTATCATTAAAAGGTTCTGGTAAATCTTTAAGCTGATTATTCAAAAAGAGTTGTAAAAATCTTAGATACATTAAAAACTTCTTTGAATCCAAGTTCCTCATACCATCAAAAATTAATTTAGAAAAATTAAATTTTTGACCTTTTGCCAAACATATAACTGCTAAAGCCAAATTAGTTAAAAACTCATTCCAAGTAGTTGATTTTGAACTTATGCAATGAAGGATGGTATGTATTAGGAATTTCCATTGTGAAGAGATTGAACCTTTTTGAAAAGTAAGTTTTGTTGAAAGTTTTTCCTATTCCATCATTGCAAGATTTTCAAAAATTTCATCATTTGTGAGGCAAGTTGCACCATCCTCATCATTAACGAGAAGATCACTTCTCACTGATGATTCTGATATAACCACAGCCTTTCCATCAACAATAGCATGTATTTGCTTCACAGAATTGATTGTTTTGGAAGTAGCAGTGTTCCAAAACTGTTTAATGTAAGAAGCATAGATAGTAGGACTTACAGTGAGAGCATAGTTGATTGAACATGTAGAGAGGAAGTCCACTATATGATGAAACTCAGCGTTCTCCTCTGTCTTTTCCAGACAACCAACCATATTATGTTGATCGACAAACTTCAAATCCGCCATATAGTAATTGATTTATGAGAAGGATTCTGGGTTTAAGTTTGTTGATGAGAGTATAAGGGTTTGGCAAAGTTCAATTGAGATATTATAAAGAGATCTTAAGGGAGTGATTTGACCGACTGAATAAAGTTGAATCTTTATCTTGAAGTAAGACTTATAAAAGAAAGAAAGATTAAGAATTATCCAAATATAGACCCCTATAAGCGAAGTTGTTGGCGGAAATATCTCAACGGTTATATTAATTAATAAAAATCTGTTATGCCCCGAAAAGTATTAACGGTAACAAGCAGTACTAAAGTTGGCCCAACAATACTAACTTTTGCCCAGCAGTACTAACTTTTGCCTAGCTATACTAAGTGATGCAGTAGCATAAACGCAACAGTTACCTAGTAGAAACACAATACGAATCATCAATCTAAACCCATGTAAACAGCACTAACTAGGCCTAGCAGCATCATCTTTTGTACTAGCGATACAAAGTTCCATCCAGTAGTATAAACTAAGCCCAACAGTACTAAGAGATATCTAACAATATTAACTCTGTCTTCAATAATTATACAACAACATGCCTCTATTCATCACAAGCATACTAGAAAAGACTAGATAGACATGTGAGAATTCATGAGGATCCATATTTATGCATAACCTATGAATAAAAGTTAAGAACTGTTATCAAACACATTAACCTCCCCTCAAACACTACTTCAGAGATTAAGTAATCCAATGCTAGCAATTAGAAAGTTAAACCTGCTAACATTAAACCTGCTAACACTACCTCATAGAACTCATCTGGAATCTCTTGTGCTTCAAACTTTTAAATTCTGTAAATAAAGACTTTGTAGTAGACCCAAAGATGATGTCATCAACATACACCTGAACTAACAAGATATCACCTTTGTCTTTTTTGATAAATAAAGTCTTATCTATGATCCATCTTCTAAATCTATTTTCTAATAAGTAGGTAGATAAAGTCTCATACCAGGCTCTATGAGCTTGATGAAGACCATATAAGGCCTTATCTACCTTGTAAACCTTGTTAGGAAACTGAGGATTTTCAAAGCAAGGAGGTTGACACACATATACCTCCTCTTCTATTATGCCATATAAAAAGGCACTCTTCACATCCATTTGGTACACAATGAACCCCATAAATGACGCATAGGCTAAAAATAACCTGATTTCTTCAATCCTAGCAACAGGAGCAAAAACCTCATCATAATCAATTCCTTATTCTTTGGTATAACCTTGTGCAACCAATCTTGCCTTGTTTCTAACTACTATTCCTCTCTCATACTTCTTGTTTCTATAGACCCATTTTTTTCCAATGGCATGTTTGCCTTTGGGTAAATCAACTAATCTCCAAACCTTCTGCAATCTAAACTGCAGTAATTCCTCTTGCATTGCTTCTACCCAACTTGAATCTGCCAAAGCTTGAATATGTTTATTGGGTTCCATTTGAGAGAGAAAATAGGCAAATAAATAGTTTTGGTAATCTTTGTGATTTGTTCTCCTTTGTTTGTTAATGTTACTGATCATAGCATGTACTTCAGACATCTTAATCATTCTCGTTGTTTGAGTAGCTGAATTTATATCTCCAATGATCTATTCTTTAGGATGATCCTTGTGAATTCTGGTTATGGGAATAGGACTGACATTCATGGTTGTTTCTAAGTTGTTGAGGTCAGCCTCTGCACCTACATCTGCATCATCAAATGCATTTCCAAATATACCAGTATCTTGAAGATCAACAGTATCCTCCAAATTAGACATGAGAGGATCAGTAGGATAATTAGCATTAGAAGGATTAGCAGCATTAACAGGAGTTGAACCACCAAGATTTTCATAAGAAGACTCAGCAGCACTAACAGGAGTCAACATCCTATAAGTACTATTAGCATCCTTGTCTTGTCCAAACATACTTTCAAACTTATTCTTTGGTCTCTTGATCTTCTTGGATCTACAGTAGTAAAAATGAACTAACAACATTAACTGGTGAACTAACAGTATTAAGTATGTTAGTGATGTTAGTGGTGGTAGCCTCCCCTAGACCATTTATATCATCTTCTTTTGCTGGATCCTGAACTCCATTCTTCTTTCCAGCATCATCAGCAACCTCATCTTCTGAGTTCTTTAGACTTTGAGAAACAGAAGTTAAAAATGGTAGCAGAACATATTGTGGACCAAGAACTGTATTTATTTCAGCTTGTCCTGCATCAATATTTTCTTTGGTACCTGCATTACCATTAGTTTAATTCCCTGCAAAAACTGGTTGATAATTCATGGACATGGTTAGAGTATCAATATTAAACATCTAGTTAGGTCCAGTTCCTACAATATTTGGTTTGTTTTCAAGAAAATTTATGTGTAGGTTCTCTTCTACAAATCAGGTCCTAGTGTTGAATACTCTAAATGCTTTACTATTGATAGAGTATCCTACAAAGAATCCATCATCAAACTTTCCATCAAACTTACTTGGTGATCTAAGGTATTTAAGATTGTAACAAGACACCCAAATGGTCTCATAAAGCTTAAGGCAGTCTTTCTACCTAGAAAAAATCCATAAGGGGTCTTGTTATAAGGCTTGATAACTAACACCCTATTTTGGACATAGCAAGCAGTATTAACTGCTTCAGCCCAAAAGGTAGTTGGTAATTTGGAATCTGCTAGCATAGTTCTAGCTGCATCTATTAGAGTCTTATTCTTTCTCTCAGCAACACCATTTTGCTGAGGAGTCCTAGCAATACTAAATTCTCTCTTAATACCCTTCATTTCACAGAACTCATTCATAATCCTATTTTGAATTCAGTTCCATTGTCACTTCTGATTGTTTTAACCTTGTGATCTGATTGGTTTTCTATGCCAGTTATGAAGTTCTTAAGGATTTCAGGAGTCTCATCCTTAATAGCCAGAAAGAAAACCCAACTGAATCTACTAAAGTCATCAGTGACAACTAGGTAGTAACTCTTTCTATTTATACTCCTCACAAAAATTGGTCCAAATAAATCCATGTGCAATAACTGTAAAGGTTTGCAAATAGAGCTCACAAATTTGGTCTTACAGGAGACTTTGTGTTGTTTTCCCTTCTGACTGGCAACACATGTATTATCATTTTCAAAAAGCTTTTAAGGCAAACCTCTAACAAGGTTTCCCCTCATGAGTTTGTTCATTGTTTTAAGTTTATATGATCAAGCCTTCTATGCCATAAATTAGACTTATCTATTGTAGCCTTTTTAAATAAACAAGTTAAATCTCCTGAAGGGACAACATTTTTTAGATCAAAACTGTACATGTTGTTCTGTCTAGGAAATTTAAGCAAGACTTGACTTTCATCAAGTAGCTTAAAATCAGGAGATAGAACAAGATATTCAGTCTCAGTGAAAAGAACACTGTTTTTCTTGTCACACATTTGTGAGACAGAGAAAAGATTAAACTTAAGTTCCTTTACAAAGTATACATCTTCAAAGTCTAATTTCCCTATTCTAATTTTACCTTTTCCAGTAATTTTACCTCTTTTAGAACTTCCTCCAAATGCAACAAATCCACCATCAATATCTTGATAATCTGAGAGGTAGAACTTGTTCCCAGTCATATGCCTAGAGCATCCACTATCAAAATTTCCTTGATCTTGTAAAGCATATTATGGATTACCCTGCACTCAAAATAAGATAATTAGTTTCTCTTAGGGACCCAAGCCATTAATGACTTGAGTCTGCCTTGTGGATCAACATAATCAAATCTTTTAGGCATGTATGATCCACTGTCTTTGGAGATATGGTCAATAACATTTCTTTTTTGTCTCCAAATCCAACATGCTGAGGACTTAACAATATTAATCCCTTGTTTCCCAACAGCACTTGTTACTTTGATTCCCTTACCAGTATTAATAGAATTTATCTTAGCAGTATTAATAGAATTTACCTTAGCAGTATTAACTCTGTCATTCAAATTTCTATTTTTAATTGATGTTTGTTGGTTAAAAGGTGTCCTAGATGTTAAGTGTGACTTATGAAAAGCATTTGGTCTAGTTCTTGTAACATTCATAAAGGGTTTAGGTGCAGCAGTATTAATAGGCCTGATAGCACTGACTGGTGCCATGGAGATCATTTAAGCCCATCTAGGATATGTTTTACAAATAATATAAATACGCAGCGGAATATAAAGAATAGTATATTATCAAACAAGGTTTTTCTTTATTATCATTCCATACAAGCCCTAATTCTAGATGATCAATTCTAGAACAGTTACTCTAACTAGTAACAGGATCAATGAAACATTGATCTTGAGGCTACACACCCATTCTAGGCGTTTACAATGAACCACACGCCTAGAACACACACACACTTTTACTAGTTGACTATATTTTTCTGTGCACACTTAATAACATGCCTGTGAATATCTTTATATAGAGAGATTTCAAGGCTTACAAAGGAAGATAAGAAGGAATAATATATTTTAAACATTTAAGAATATCTTCTGTTATCTTTATCTTCTTAAGGAGATCTTCCAGAATCTACATATTCTCCACCAGCTTGTAGAATTCTTTAATGACAATTTTAGTCCTTTTGTTTCATTCTTTTATTTATTTTGTCTCATCAAATCTAGAATCCTAACAATCTTCCCCTATTTGATGATGACAAAACAAACAAAGTCATGTACGAACTTTATCATAAAGCCAAAGCTTCCCCTAAAGTTAAGATGTAATCATCTCCCTGAATGAAACAAAACTTCCCCTTAAGTAGATATCCTTTGTATCATGCCACCACATATAATAAGCTGCAAATCAATAAACTTCTAATCTTCTTCCCCTTTTTGTAATTATCAAATAAGGGTCTTCAGTAGATATGCAACTTGGATCAAAACAACTACAAACCATATACCACAACTACTAATCCAGCCTTCCAATACTCAAAATACTCGCCATGAAGCATAATACGAAAAATGACTTTGAGCAGTAGAAACATAAACTAGCAGTAGTAATAAAGATCAGCAGTAGTAACAAAACACTTCCCCTCAAGTGGTGCATGTAAATGGTTAAACATTTTAACAATAAGCTTCCCCTGAAACCTATATATTAACCATTTTGTGAATCTTCAATTCTGTAGGCTCTATGTAATGATTACTGATGAAGAAAATTAAGTATAACAAACTTGATGCAGAAGTAGAATAATCCAAACTTATGTCTTATATCTTGTACTATCCACGTGACTTCGAACTTATAAATAAATATGTGAGATATAAGTAGATCGCAACCTCTTGACAAAATCCTCATCTTCTATAAGACACATAACCAAAGTGATAGCAAATGTAAGCATTGAGCACCATAAGAGAAATCTCACACTTTTGCTAGATTTTGACAAGTCTTCGTCACATCGTTTCTAAGCACGAACAAGTTATCTTTAAAGTGTAACACCCACTTTAAGATATGATAAGAACACGAACCTACGAAACTCTACTTCAACTTCAAATAAGTGATAAATAATCATCTTCGTAACCAATTATACCAATAAATATGAGCCTTTAAACTTTTAAGAACATGTAAACCAAATCTAAAAATCTAAACTGTGTGTGTTTTTATCTGTCTGTCCGAGATCTCTGGATAACCAAGAATAAAAATATGCCTTGTCTGATATCGGACAATACTAGCAGTACAAACTTCATTTCTCGAATGCCACTAGCCATATTAAAACTTATCGGACAAAGAAAGCAGTATAAATTTCTGTTAGCAGCTTTAACTAATAAGAGTACCAAGCTTAGAACACCATTAAGCTTTGACAACACAAACACTAATTAAGCCCAATAGCAGCTAACATAATAACAACATACATCTTTCTTTCTCACAACTGCTTAATACCATACAAACCCACTCACTCCTTGAAGCCCATACAGAAGTATTCATGAACTTGTATCCCAATAGCACACGAAGAATAGCAGTATAAACTTTATAAACGGGCAGTATTAATGTTGTTCAAACAGTACCAATCAGTTTTAACTTACTTCAAACAAACTTAAGTAGCATTAATTCACTTCTTGCTTGTAATGGCAGCATTAAACATTAGAGCTCAAACAGTATTAGTACACAAACAGTATTAACCAAAACTTCCTTGTTTGCTTTGGCACTATAAATGCATAACTAGCAGTACTAACGTATTATTAGTAGTACTAATACATCAATAAGCAGTAGAGCAATATTAACCAAAGCAAGCAATATTAACGAGTACTAGTAGCAGTATTAAGTATGATCATGGCACTATAAATTTGTAGCAGCAACATGAACGAGCAGTATTAATGATAAACTTGCAACTTATACACCAAAGAAATCTTCAATAATATTCCCAACCAAATAAAGTAACTGCTTTTCATGATTCTCTTAAATATTTTCCATAAACGAATGAATCTTTGCTATATTTAAAGCTTCAAAACTTTTAGATACCTGCTGCGTTTCACACCTTTACACGACCAAAACTGTTTGACCATATTAGGGTTTAATGAAAAACCCTAGTTTTCACCATCTCAACTTGCATCAATAATAATCATAGTCATCTTTTTTTTAAGTATAAAGATGACGCTTTAAAGTGTCGCAAAAACCATAAAATCACCAAAATCGCCTATAACTTCTAAAACAAAAAATCATACCTTCTTTTTCCTTTATAGCACTACATCAACAAACGTTGTAGATCCTAGATCAAGAGCCACGAGGCTCTGATACCAATTGTGGAGATCGTTTAAGCCCATCTAGGATAGGTTTTATAGATAATATAAGTACGCAGTGGAATATAAAGAACAGTATATTATCAAACAAGGTTTTTCTTCATTATCATTCCATATAAGCCCCAATTCTAGATGATCAATTCTAGAACAGTTACTCTAACTAGTAACAGGATCAATAAAACATTGATCTTGAGGCTACAACACTCATTCTAGGCGTTTATAATGAACCACACGCCTAGAACACACACATACTTTTACTAGTTGACTACATTTTTATGTGCACACTTAATAACATGCTTGTAAATCTCTTTATATAGAGAGATTTCAAGGCTTACAAAGGAAGATAAGAACGAATAATATATTTTAAACATTTAAGAATATCTTCTGTTATCTTTATCTTCTTAAGGAGATCTTCCAGAATCTACATATTCTCCACCAGCTTGTAGAATTCTTTAATGACGATTTTAGTCCATTTGTTTCATTCTTTTATTTATTTTGTCTCATCAAATCTAGAATCCCAACACAAACCTATGAAAGGCTTGAAAAGCTAATAAGTCAACTAGAGATGCATGGTGAAGTTATCTCTTAAGAAGATATCAATCAGAAGTTCTTGAGAGGTTTGTCACAAGAATGGTCTATGCATACTATTGTGTGGAGGAACAAACCAGAACTTAAGACATTGAGTTTGGATGACCTTTTTTAACAATCTGAAGGTTTATGAAACAGAGGTCAAGGGGACGTCTAGCTCAACCACAAACTCACACAATGTAGCATTTCTGTCCTCTAGCAGCACTAACAGTGCAACTAGAGCAATTAATACGGCTTAGGGTGTTAATACTGCTAGCACTTAGGGAGCTGCTAGTAGCTCAATAACTATTGAAAATTTAAGTGATGCTATGATTTATTCCTTCTTTTCTAGCTAACCAAGTATTCCACAGTTTGATAATGAAGATCTACAACAAATCTATCCTGATGATCTAGAAGAGATGGACTTAAGGTGGAACATTGCTATGCTAACTATAAAGGCAAGAAAATTCCTAAATAAAATTGGAAGGAAGCTGGATATGGCCAACAAAGAAAGAATTAGGTTTGACAAGTCCATGGTGGAGTGTTTCAACTGCCACAAGATGAGACACTTTGCAAGAGAGTGCAGGGCACCTAGGAATCAAGAAAGCAAAAACAGGGAGCCTATTAGAAGGACTGTACTAGTTGAGGAAACTACTTCAAATGCCTTAGTGTCTTAATGTGATGGATTTGGCTATGATTGGAGTGACCGAGTAAAAGAAGGTCCAACCAATTTTGCTCTCATGTCCTATTCTTCAACAAGTTCAAGTTCTTCTACAAACTAAGAGGTATCTAATGACTCAAATTGTTGTTCATCTTGTTTATCATGTGTAAAAGATCTAAAAGAACAAAATGAACAATTAGTTAAAGACTTAAGAATAATTAGGATAAGTGTTGTCTCTTATAAAACTGGTTTAGAATCTGTAGAAGTCAGACTGTTAGTCTTTAAGAAAAATAAGTCTGTGTATTTGGAAGATATAAAACTCTTAAAATGTGAAGTCTATTTAAGAGATTTAGATATTACAGAGCTTAATAGGAAATTAGAGTTGGCTACAAAAGAAAAAGATGAGGTTCAACTAACAGTATAAAATTTTGAAAATTTATCAAAAAGTCTAAGTAAACTTCTAGATAGTCTAATACTAGATAAGTGTAAAACAAGTTTAGGGTATAATGTTGTCCCACCTCCTTAAACTGGGAATTTTATGCCACCAAAACCTGATATAGTTTATCCTAGTCTAGATGATTTTGTTGATGTGAATGAGTCTGCTAGTGAATCTGTAGTTGAAAAGTCTACTGATGAGTCAAATGAACCTAAGACTGATAAAAAAGAAAATGGAGCCCCAATTATTGAGGATTGGGTGTCTAAAAGTAAGGAAGAAGATGTGCCTAAGATTAAAATAGTTAAGATGTTCAATAAACCTAGTTTTGCTAAGATAAACTACTAAACATGTAAAAACCCCTAGGATCACATCAGTTGATAAAAATAGGCAAAACACACCTAGTCCTAGAAGAAACAAGAGAAACTAGAACCAACAGATGTCTCAAAAATTAGGGAGTGATTTTGAGATGTTCAATAAAGCTTGTCATGTGTGTGGAAATTTTGATCATTTGAAGAATGATTGGAATAACTAGAATAATAATGGAAGATTTACAAAACAAGTTTAGACAAATGTTCAAAGGGTGAACAAACATAATTTTTTTAAATTAACTCACCCTAGTCCAAAAAGGAACATGGTTCCAAGAACAGACTTAACTAGGTCTGGCCCAATTACACTTAATACTGCTAGACCAGTTAATACTGTTCAACCAAGAACAGTAGTGAATAATGCAACTCCCTTAAAAAATGTTGTTAATAATGCATATTCAACTGCTAGAAGGCCTTTTAACAAAATAACAGTAGCTAACAATAGTAATTTCACTAAAAAGGTTAATACTGTTAAGGTAACTAAATTTAATACTGCTAAGCCAAAAGCAGTAGTTAATACTGCTAGGCCAAAAGCAGTTCTTATTGCTGTTAAAGGAAACAAGGAAAATGCTGTTAAGGCCTCAGCATGTTGGGTTTGGAGACCAAAGCACAAAGTTTTAGACCATGTCTCCAAAAACAATGGTGCATCAATATCCTTTAAAAGATTTAACTATGTTGATGCACAAGGCAAATTTAAGTCAGTAATGGCTTGGGACCCCAAAAGAAACTAATTTTCTTACCATTATGTGCAGGGCAATCGACAACAAGATTTAAAGGATAAAAGAGTAATTGACAGTGGATGCTCTAGGCACATGACAGGAAACAGATCCTATCTTACAGATTATGAAGATATTGATGGAGGATTTGTTACCTTTGGAGGTAATTCCAAAGGAGGGAAAATTACTAGGAAAGGTAAAATAAGAACTAGTAGATTAGATTTTGAAGATGTGTATTTTGTAAAGGAACTAAAGTTTAACCTCTTCAGTGTCACAAATGTGTGACAAAAAGAATAGTGTTCTTTTTACTGATATTGCATGTGTTGTTCTATCTCCAGACTTTAAGTTAACTAGTAAAAGTCATGTTTTGCTTAAAGTTCCTAGAAAGGATAACATGTACAATGTTGATTTAAAGAATGTTATTCCTCAAGGAGGTCTCACTTATCTCTTTGCAAAAGCCACACCATATGAATCTAATCTTTGGCATAGGAGGCTTGGATATGTGAATTTCAAAAACTATAAATAAATTGGTAAAGGGAAACCTTGTAAGAGGTTTACCTTTAAAATTTTTAAAATTAATCAAACATGTGTTGCTTGTCAGAAGGGAAAGCAACACAAAGCTTCTTGTAAGACCAAAATAGTTAGTTCAATCAGCCAACCATTACAAATGTTAGACATGGATTTGTTTGGCCTAACATTTGTAAAAAGTTTAATGAAAAAGATGTACTGCCTAGTTGTTGCATATGATTTTAGTAGGTTTAGTTAGGTTTTCTTTTTAGCCACTAAGGATGAAACTAGTGAAATCCCTAAAACATTCATAACAGGCATAGAAAAGCTAATAGACCTTAAGGTAAAAGTGATTAGATGTGACAATAGGACTGAATTCAAGAATAGGGTCATGAATCAGTTCTGTGAAATAAAGGGTATTAAGAGGGAATTTAGTGTTGCTAGGACTCCACAACAAAATGGAGTAGCAGAAAGGAAAAATAGGACACTAATAGAGGCTGCTAGGACTATGTTAGCTGATTCAAAATTGCCAACAACTTTTTGGGCTAAAGCAGTTAATACTGCTTGTTATGTCCAAAATAAGGTGTTAGTTATCAAGCCTCACAACAAGGCTCCTTATGAACTTTTTCTAGGTAGAAAACCTGCCTTAAGCTTCATGAAACCATTTGGATGTCCGGTTACAATCCTTAATACAATAGATCACCTAGGTAAATTTGATGGAAAGGCTGATGAAGGGTTCTTTGTAGGATACTCTACCAATAGCAAAGCATATAGAGTATTCAACAACAGAACTAGGATAGTAGAAGAAAACCTGCATATAAAATTTAATAAGAATACACCTAATATTGCAAGAAGTGGACCTAAATGGATTTTTGATATAGATGCACTGACAATGTCTATGAAATATAAGTCAATTGTTATAGGGAATCAATCTTATGGTAGTGCAGGTACAAAAGCATGTGATAATGTAGGTACAGCTAGAGTGGAGACAGTACCTAGCAAGGATTACATACTGCTACCATTATGGACTTAATATCTACTATTCTCTTCTAGTTCAAAGGATTCTCTTGATGATGGATTCAAACCATTAGGGGAAGAGGAAAAGAAGGATGCTGAAGATCCAGGGAATAAAGATAGTGAGGTTCTAAGTACAAAAGAACCAAGAGTTAATCAAAAAAAGGATGCAAATGTCAACAACACTAACAATATTAATACTGTTAGTTCAACTGTTAATGCTACTGGAATAGAAGATAATGATGTTGATGAGAATATAGTCTATAGATGTGCTAATGATCCAAATATGCCTAATTTGGAAGAGATTATCTATTCAGATAATGATGAAGATGTTGGTGCAGAGGCTGACATGACTAATTTAGATACACATATTCTTGTCTGTCCTATTCCAACTACCTGACTTCACAAGGATCATCCACTTGAACAAATCATTAGAGATATACATTCAGCACCTCAAACCAGAAGGATGACAAAGAGTATGACTAAACATGGTATGTTTAGTTTAGTGAAACAGAGAATCAACCATAAAGACTTTCAGAATTGTTTGTTTGCATGTTTCTTATCACAAGAAGAGCCTAAGAAGGTAATCCAAGCATTAAAAGATCTAAGCGGGATAGAAGCTATGCAAGAAGACCTTCTGTAGTTCAACTTACAACAGGTTTAGACCTTGGTGGATTTACCACATGGCAAAAGAGCCATTGGTACTAAATGGGTATACAGGAACAAGAAAGATGAAAGAGGCATTGTGATCAGGAATAAGGCTAGGTTGGTTGCTCAAGGGTACACACAAAAAGAAGGAATTGATTATGATGAGGTTTTTGCTCCAGTTGCTAGATTTGAAGCAATCAGGCTATTCTTAGCCTATGTCTCATATAAAACTTTATGGTGTACCAGATGGATGTGAAGAGTGCTTTTCTGTATGGAAAGATTGAAGAGGAGGTATATGTTTGTCAACCCCTAGGTTTTGAAGACCCAGACTTCCCTGACAGAGTTTATAAAGTAGAAAAGGCTCTCTATGGTTTGCATCAAGCTCTCAATGCTTGGTATGAAACCTTGTCTACTTATTTATTAGATAATAGATTTCAAAGTGTTTAGATAGATAAGACTTTGTTCATCAAAAGGTTCAAAGGTGATATTCTACTAGTTCAAGTATATGTAGATGATATCATTTTTGGATCTACTAAGAAGGTTTTATGTACTGAGTTTGAAAAGATGATGCATAAGAAGTTTCAAATGCGTTCAATGGGTGAGCTCACTTTCTTCCTAGGACTGTAAGTAACACAAAAAGATGATGGGATTGTCATCAGTCAAGACAAGTATGTGGATGAAATTTTGAAGAAGTTTGGTTTTTCAAGTGTGAAGACAACAAGTACACCTATGGAGACTTCAAAACCTTTAATAAAGGATGAAAATGCTGAAGATGTTGATGTTTACTTATATAGATCAATGATTAGATCATTGATGTATCTAACAGCTTCTAAGCCTGATATAATGTTTGTTTTATGTGCTTGTGCAAGATTTCAAGTCTTCATACTGTGAAAAGAATCTTTAGATACTTGAAAGGTCAACCTAAAATAGGCCTTTGGTATTCTAAGGACTCACCATTTGACTTGGAAGCATATACTAACAGTGTCTATGCAGGAGCAAGTTTAGATAGGAAATCCACAACAGGAGGTTGTCAGTTCCTAGGGAGTAGGTTTGTTTCATGACAGTGCAAGAAGCTGGTTGTTAATTTAACAACTAAAGCTGAGTATGTAGTTGCTTCTAATTGTTGTGGACATGTGCTTTGGATTCAAAATCAATTGCTGGATTATGGATATAATTTTATGCAGACTAAGATTCATATTGATAATGAGAGTACTATCTGCATAGTGAAGAACCTTGTTTTTCACTCAAAGACAAAGCATATTGAGATTAGGCATCACTTTATCAGAGATTCAAATGAGAAGAAGCTTATTCAAATGATCAAGATTCAAATAGATTAGAATGTTGTAGATTTTCTCACAAAAGCATTTGATGTTGGCAGATTTTAATATCTGATTGCAAGTATTGGAATGCTTAACCTCTAAAGTATTGATTGAGGTGAGGTTAATTATGTTAATATGCAGCGGATTATACATAAATGATGATTGAAATAGAATGAAACAACAGCTAATGATGAAATTCAAGTTAGTGTAGTTGGGCTAACTTACTATTGGTAAGTATAATTAGTACTGCTGTTATAATTAATACTGTGAGAATTGACAGAAAGTGAAAACAGATAGAGAGAAAAAGTAAGCTTAAAAGAATTGAGAGAATGTAAAAATAGACAGAGAGAATTGTAAGCAAAAAGAAATAAGAGATGTAGTGAGTTCAAAAACAGAAAGAGAGATGTGTGAAATAAAAACAGAAAGAGTGATTTGGTGAGAAAAAGAATTAAGAGATATAGTGAGAATAAAAACAAATAGAGAGCTTGTGAGAATCAAAATTGACATGCACAAGATGCTAAGGATGGAATTGAGGTTAAAAACTGGTAACTCAATAGTTAATGTTGTTGGGCATTACTTAGTACTGCTGGGCGAAAGTTAGTACTGCTAGGCAAAAGTTAGTGCTGCCAGGCTACTTACTACTGCTAGGTTACCATTGGAGTTATAACTGCTGAGGGTATTTTTGGTCTATAAAAAGGATTATTCGCTTATAGATTTTCTATATTACATATTTAAGCGTATTAGATCACACCAAAATTCTTCTTAATCATTTAAATACTCTCAATCATAAACCCAAACTCAATTTCATTACCGACTTCAACAATTATCATTCATGGAGGCTTTAAAAATTGTTGATTCACTTAACATGGTCGCTTACTTGGAAAAATCCACAGAGAATGCTGATTTTGATGAGATCGTAGACTTTCTGAATGCTAACCCAATACGATATGCCTTAACTGTAAGTCTAACTATCTATGTGTCCTATATTGAGCAGTTTTAGTCTAGTGCAAAGACCAAAACAGTCAATAATGAAAGACAAATACGTGCCAAGTTAATGGAAAGACTATAGTAATATCAGAATCATTTGTTGGGAGAGATCTTCAATTTAATGATAAGGATGGTATTGCTTGTCTCACAAATACTGAAATCTTTGAAAACCTTCAATTGATGGGATATGAGAATCTTTCTGATAGACTTACTTTTTATAAATCTTATTTTCCCCCTCAATGGAAGTATCTTATACATACCATCTTGCAATGTTTAAGTTCAAAATCAACTGCTTGGAATGAATTTGGTATAAATATTGCATCTACAGTTATATATTTGGCTAATAGTCAAAAATTTAATTTTTCTAAATTGATTTTTGATGGTATGTTGAGAAACTTGGATCCTAATTCTAAAAAGTTTTTAATGTATCTAAGGTTTTTACAACTGTTTTTGAACAATCAAATTGAAAATAATGATGAATATAATATACCTTCTCATACTAAAAAGGTTTTTGCAAACATGAGAAAGGAAGGAAAAGGTTTTTCAGGAACAATTACACCATTGTTTCCATCTATGCTGGCATCATAAGCAGTAGAGGGTGAACATTTAGGTAAACCCTCTGAACCCCAACACACACCTACTACTACTTCACCATCTCATATTGAATCAATCCCTACTGTTGCATTAGCATCTCAACCCAAAAAGACCCAAAAACATAGGAAAACCAAAAGAAAGGCTACTGAGATATCTTGGTCTAGTGGACCTACTACGCTTGTAGCAGATGCGACTGTCCATGAGGAGAGGGGAGACAGAATGGAAAGGGCTGCTACTACTGCTTCTAGCTTAGAAGCAGAGCAGGACAGTGGTACCATAAATAGGACCCAATCCATGGCAACACTTCATGAGCCTATTCCTTAGGGAACTGGTTCAGGTAGTGGTCTCAGGTGCCAAGATACCATATTAAGGGACAAACCTACTCAAACTAGGTTTGAGAGTTTGTCTAAATAGTCTAATGAACCACCTCTTTCAAGAGTTAACACACTTGGAAGTGGGGAGGACAGTATGAAACTACAAGAATTGATAGAACTTTGTACAAAATTGTCTAAAAGAGTTCTTGCTTTAGAGAATATCAAGACTGCTCAGGATTTGGAAATTACTAATCTAAAGAGGAGAGTCAAGAAGTTGGAAAAGAAGAAAAAGTCAAGAACTCCACAACTTAAGAGGAGGTTATTCAAAGTCAGGATAAAGTCTTCTGCTAAAAAGAGTTTGGGTGATCAGGAGGATGCATCCAAACAGGAGAGGAATGAAATTGACCAAGATGATGGGATTTCATGGTTTCAAGAGGATGTAGAGACTCAGGGGAGGTATGGTTATGATATTGAGATTAATACTACTAGTACATCAATTACTACTGCCATTATTAATATTACTACTGCTAAACCTGTTACTACTGCCAGTGCACCAATTACTACTACTACTGTATCTGTTAGTACTGCTGAACCAAGTACTCCTCCAATAATAACAACTCTTATTGAAGATGAAGATCTCATAATTGCTTAGACACATATGAAAATGAGAAGTGTGAAATCAAAAGAAAAGTCAAAGGAAAAAGGAGTATCTGCTACAAGACTAACAAGAGGAGTGATTACGAAAGAAGCTAATGAGACTGCATCAATACCAATAGTACCACCTCAACAACAACTTGATCTAAAAGATAAAGGAAAAGGTATCATGCAGGAGCCTAAGAAACCAGTGAAAGTGAAAGGCAAAGATCAAATTGTATTTGATGAGGAAGTTGCTCGAAGATTGGAAGCTCAGATGCAAGCTAAATTTAAAGAAGAAGAAAGGGTTGCAAGACAAAGAGAAGAAGAGGCTAGCTTAATTTCATGGGATAATACTCAAGCTATGATGGAGGCAGATTATGAGTTAGCTCATTGACTACAAGCAGAAGAACATTGAGAGTTGACCATTGAAGAAAGATCAAAACTGTTTGTAGAGCTCATAGACGAAAGGAAGAAGCACTTTGCAAAGCTTAGAGCTAAAGAGATCAGAAGAAAACCACTAACCAAAGCTCAAAAGAGGAATCAAATGTGTACTTATTTGAAAAATATGGCTAATTACAAGCATAGTCAGTTGAAGAACAAAAGTTTTGAAGAAATTTAGATGTTATTTGACAATACTATGAAGTGGGTAGATTTATTTGTTCCTATGGATTCAGAGGTGGTGGAAGGAAAAAAAAGCCAGACAAAAGGAAGTAAGAAGAGAACAAGAAAAGAACTTGATGAAGAAAGTGTCAAGAGACAAAAGTTAGAGGATGATGCAAAAAAGGCAGAACTTAAACTTTGTTTAGAGATAGTTCCAAAAGATGATGAAGCTGTTAATATTGAATCTTTAGCTAGAAAATATCCAATAGTTGACTGGACGACACACATTTTAGATGAAGACAAGATGTATTATCAGATCATCAGGGCTGATGGAAGTACTAAATATTAAAAGATATTCAGTGCAATGCTTGATGATTTTGACAGACAAGATGTGTTAGATCTGTACAGGCTAGTTAAGGAAAGATTTGAGACAACAAGCCTAGAAGGATATGGCAGATTACTTTAGGTAGATTGCATCACTATATTTGAACCAAGTGAGGAAGATGAAATCTAGAAAACTCAATAGGACTACACATTGATAAGCTGGAGGTTATATGATTCATGTGGAGTTCATTTATTATTGATGGATACTGGAATTTCTATTCATATACCGGTAGAAAAGAAATATCCTCTTACATAAGAAATGCTTTCAAGAATGTTAAGTGGGAGGCTAGAAGTTGATCATGAGAGTGAAATGGCTTATGAGCTTATCAGATTTATCAAGTCACAGTACAAGAAGTGAAGAAATGTTTGGATACATCCTCCTAGTGAAAATAATGCTTTTAATAAAGAAACTTGAAGATTCGAAAGGTAAACATTAAGTTTAGGGGAGGATTATTGGGATTAAAAGACATCTTAGTGTTGTTGAAGTTACTGCTGCTAGTTATGAAGTTACTGCTGCTGGTTATAGTTTCTACTGTTAAAGAAGACTGAAAGAAATATTCTAAGTCATTACTACTGCTATAGTAAAGTTACTACTGTTAGTGTAAAAGATAAGACTGTTAGAATATTACTACTGCTAGTTATAAGTTATTACTGTTAGTGTATATGTTAGTACTGCTTATGTGATAAGAATGAGATATTTTAGGAAAAGATATGATAGAATAGAAACGTATTGTAAGCCCATTAGGGTTCATTGGTGTATAAAAGGAGACCCTAGGGTATGTAGGTTGATATATCTTTTACACAGTAGTTTATAGCTTCAAGGTTTTATAACCCTAACACTATTAAGAGTGTTCGTATTAATATATTGTGGCTGAAAGTTTGGTAAACTGTTTGTCATTGTTCTTACTGTTTTATTACTTATTCTTCTTAGTATCATAGACTAGATTCCGCATAGTCTTTGATATATTCAATCAAAGTTTCTATCATAGTTGTCTTGAATTTATTCAATACAACTTAGCCTTAAACAAGTTAAGCAAGATCTATTAGAAGTTAGGATCAACAAGGGAGTTGTAAAACTTCTCGTGTAGAAGTCCTACGACAACCGCACATTAACTTTGCAACATAATCACCTTATAATAAAACAAGTTTCATAGTTTTAACGTCTGTTTAATTTGTCAAAAAAACAATTTTTACAAATAACACATAGTGTCACACCCCCAGACAGGGCCTGGACGGAATACGTGTCCGAGGGCGTGACGTCATCATAATCCGAACACAAGGCACAAGAGAACGACCACTAATGGACGTTTTGAAAATCATAACTCGTTGCATTGTTTAAAAATAAATAAGTTTTACAATATTTAAAGGAAATTAAACATTTGCAGAAGCGTAAGTAAAATGTAGCGGAAGCATAATTTGGTTTTCAAAAGACAACGAGTATGATATTTTGATAAGTCTTGAAAGAGTATCATATTGCACGTAGACTCCACATAGCACATCAAGAAGTCCAAAGCTAAGCACCTGAGAAAAACATGCTAAAACGGTCAACATAAAGTTGAGTGAATTCATAGGTTTAAGTAAAACATTTATGAGGACCAAAAACGTTTAGTGAATACAGCTTCACTCAATGTATTACGAAAAACATTTAATAATCAGAAACGTTCAACCAAAGTAGTGTGGACCACAAGTTTACAGTACGCACGTGACAGTTATAGGAGATATAACTTCACATACAAAGCACATACGACTATTATAACGGATACAATATCGCATGAAAAGTGTATACTGTTGCGCTAAGCTCATGACACTGAAGCTAATAGTCAACAGGGCATGTTACATCCTGTTGCATAGTATTCCTGCCCTTAACCGGTGTCCCAAACCAAAGACCACCATAGTGCACAATCGACATGACATATATCCGTTTGTTCATCGACGACAGAAACAAGTAAGTGCATGCTTACCCGGATAGGGATAATTAGTCCCAATAGATCTATTTATTCACTCGCGCTCCCTCAACCGGTCCTCCGGTCGAGAAATTAACAGTTCATGATAATTCGGGCAGTAGTTCGTGGTTTGTTAAGCAAACTTAGGCAACACGTAAATAGGAGATGGTAACTGAAAACACTTGTGTCCAATGAAGAAATAACCATTTTATTCATAAACAACTTTAAGTACTTAATTCCATAAGTAGAAAGAGTGTGATATCAATCAAGTAACCAGGTTTGTAATTAGTGTGTAAACGAGTTTGAAATTCGGTAACGTAAACAAGTTTGTAAACGAGCATGTTTCTCACCCCAAAAGATAATAAAACATTTATTCAAAACGAGTAAAATGTGGGGCTATGAACTCACCTTGATGTTGCAGAGCAACTAGCAGAAATGCAAATAATAATCACAGCACAAACGGAGAACGGAACGGCTCGACCAAGAAGTTGCAGCTTAACTTAACAGCTAAATCCCACTAGTTTAGGATGATGAATTTGGGTTTTCCCGATGGATGAGCACATCAACGCGACTCGTTGATAAGGGATTTGGATTTCAGGTTGGATGGGTTTGGTGGTTGGTTAAATAAAATAAATCGAAAAACACACGCAAAATATGTAATATATTCCGTATATATATTACCTATGAAAAATGAACAATTATATAATTCATATGGTGAAGTATATAATAAAGACAAACATTCAAAAGGAAAAGTCGTAGTATATAATACTTACAAGTATTATATAAGAAACGTGGTTAAAAATAATGGTAATAATATAATTCGACGCGTTTTCAAAAGTCACCAATTAAATTAATAAAAAGTTCTTGCGTAAAAGTAATTACACGTTTTAAAGTTACGAGTTAGATAAATGATGTTTTAAAGGCTTTACAAAAGTTATAGTTGGGAATTATAAAATAATATTTTATAATTTAGTATTTCGTTACGCGTTTTAACTAAACTAGTTATCCTGTTTATAAAAGTATAGTTTTCGTTTATTTACCGATTTATTGTAAAATAACACTTTAATAATCTTAAAATATATATAACTTTGTCATTTGATTGGGTTTCTAAAATGATATAAACTTTAATGAAATTTACTAAGTATAATAATTTTTAGAAATTTTCCGCATGACCTATTTGTTTATACAATGTTTCTCATGTTTTACAAAACTCAACATTTTCCCACTTTAATCAATCCATATTGCAATATATCCGCGTGTTTCATTATATAACTAACGAAATCAAATGATTAACAAAGTATAGCAAAACCAAACACACCCTAATGGCTGAACCAAACAGCCCTATATGGGCTGTTAAACCCAGTTCCAAACAGCCCCTTAGGCTATTAACACCAAAACCAAACACCCCTTTAGGCAGTTAAATGCAAATCCAAACGCACTCTTAGGGCTGTTAAGCCCAGAACCAAACGCACCCTAACTGTTGTAAATCAGCAAACCAAACGCCCCTTTTGAGGCTGTTTCACAGCGAAACAAACACCCCTTTAGGGCTGCTTATACACAGATCCAAACGTACCCATTCGGGGTAGCAAACCACAAAACCAAACGCACCGTTATTGTTTTTTAAAAAAAGAACCCAAACTTAATAACTACAACAAAAACATAACCATCCAAACTCAAAATATAAGAGGTGAAAGTAGTTGCGGCTGTTGTGGTTTCGGTGGTGATGGCAGCGGTGGTGTGGCGTGGGGTGATGGGGTTCGTTGTGTGACAGCGGGGTGGAGGTGGTGATGATGACGAGTGGCGTGGGGTGATCGTGATGGTGGAGGTGTCGAGGTGATGAGGGTGGCGACGTGGCGGGGGTGGCTGTGGAGTGG
>BQNB010031068.1:10374-30279 GCA_026074375.1 Tanacetum coccineum
TGGCGAGGGAAGGATACTAGTCTCGCACACTTGAAGGCTTGGTTTAAAAATGCGTTTTGCGATCCAATGCGCTAAAGGTCGTAAAAGTCATTGCGTGATGCGTGATGCGAATGCGAGCGCATTTTGGACGCGATGCGTTTAGTATTAAAAAGTATGAAAAATATTTATAAATAGTATATTCTACCAAGTACCAAGTAAATGCAATAAACATGGAAAATAAGTTACTAGTATATTGAATTTAGGCTAATAATCCATTTTTATAACAAATAAATTGAAAGCAAAGCGTGACATAAAACACTTAGCAAAACACAAGGGACTATATTTTTGTTATTGTGTTTGTTTAGGACGTCTTTTAACAAGTTTTATCTTTAGAATGCAATTAAATATTTGGGTATCTTTTATATGGTTTAATTTTGACTAAAATGACCTAAATTCTAGATTGCGACAATTTCGACCGTTGCTAGCATTACACAAATGCTGTAAATTGTAGTATAATGTGAACGCAATATGGTATGTCCTTGCATTAGGCTCCATGATGTGAAATTTTAAATACAATGCAATGATGGGTGCAATTTGAGCAATGATGCACACATTTTTAAACCAAGCTTGAAGGTATTTGTTTGTGACTGATTTGTTAAGGTGAAAGATGTTTGCGGAGAAGCCATGAAGTGTACATTCATAGGATGTGGCTTAGATGAAATGTGATACAACTTTTGAGATATGAAGAGTCACTAGGTTATTCGAAGCAAAGATATCACATTTGTGGACTCGATTGATAGAGCTACATGTTTGACAGATTCAAGTAGCTTAACAAAGCCAGTATAGAAGAGTCAAGTGGTGTTAGTAGACCAAAGAGTCCAAGGTTCCGGTAAGGTACTCTCCATCAGTAAACTATTTGCTACTGACAGCAAATGGTAAACCAAAGTCTTATTCATAAGCCTTGAGTAGCAAAGAACCCGTACAGTGCAAGAAGGCTATTTAAGAAGAGATGGTTTCCCTTAAAAAGAACCAGACGTGTTCCTTGGTTAGAGCAAGAAACAAGGCATCATAAAGCTTGCAGATGTTCAATGTCAAAGAAGAGCATAATATCATCAGTGAAAGGTACGAGGCTCCGTTAATTATTGTAGTTACAAGAGCCATCTTATATGGGAGCCTTGAATGATACATCTACGCAGTACTAAAGCGAAGGTTTTTAGCTAGCTGGGCCTAAAGAAAATCTAAGGTGCAAATTGAAGGAAATTATGTATGAACTGATTCAAATACCGAGTCTACGGTACTTGAAATTTGACAATTTTATAAAAAAGGATAGGGTGCGAGTTATGTGCCAAGAACCAATGTTGCTACTATAAGAAGATGGTTCATCCTGCATTAGACAACTGTTAAAGGTTGATGACATGTTGGTCGCAGGCTCCCACATGGCGGAATTCAACAATCCTAAGTGGTAGTTGCCCTTAGTGTTCGAGATGAAGGATATATGGTCAGAGAAGTAGGTGCTTGGTTATGTGCTTACAGTTGGTGTAACAACAATCGAGTGGGAGTCTAGACTATAGAAGAATATCACTATGTTAACTATAGAAGGCTAGTTTATGGTAGTTGCATAAGCAAGAAGAGAGTTGATATGGTTGAAGAAGTCTCTTAATAAGTTAGACTTAGCTTACACACAAAGTGTTTAATACTATGACACAGATACTAAGAGTTTGATTCATCTTGTCAAGAATATAAATGTTTGCAGTTGGCCAAAACTTGTTCGGATATTGATAAGTGAAGGGTCCTTATCTTTGTTGATGATTATTGGAATGAAAAGCCTTGCAGAGATGTTCACCATGTTAGTGATGAAAGAGAAGTTGAAGTTCTGCGCAGCTTTAACTGGCCTCTGAGTGAATTGATAACAGAGGATGATGTCTTACCAGAGAGAGGTTATTCCCAGTTTAATGATTTTATTTTAGGATACCTTGTATCGAAAGTCTCCTAGCCCTGCGTTTGGTTAGTGTAGTGTGTTCCGTATGTTCGGCGATACAGAACGGTTGAAGCAGTAGCATTGTTGAAGGGAAGATGGTTTGAAGTATACAGAGATTACTTGAGACGGAGAGCAGTAAAGTGATCAACCTCCAAGTAGGAGATTGTTGAGTTGTGAAGTGATTCGTCTTAAACGAGTCGGTAATAGTATAAGTAATTCCTATTAGATTAAATAATCACTTGAGGAAAAGTAAAAATCTAATCTTTCGGAGTCGACTCCATGGCGAGATATGAATTGAGATTCACATTAATGTTGTTTATTTGATGCTTGATTATCAAATATTTTGGTTTTGGTTTTTATACTGATTATATAAAAATAAGCTAAATTATAACTAAGTAATATTAAACTAAGCAGGTAGATCTAAAATATATATTAAACGAATATGCTTGTCATGTGAGGCGAAAAGATCATCAAGTGTGAATTAGAATTTTTATATAAAGTTGACGAATCACTCCCCGTTTAAATGACCACTTTCTCACAACGATGGTTTATTTTGAAAATAATCTTTTATTTAGGCATTAATTACTAAACTCATGTCTAGTTATTGTTACGGATTTTGCCCGTTTAAACAACCGAAACATATATCTAAATAATATGAAAACTATTAATCAGCATACCCTTTTTATAAATCGACACTTAATTCACTAATCACAAATTACTCGACAAGCATAAATAAACTACTCACTTCTCATAGCAACAACTAAATCAATAATAATAAACATATTAAACTAATTAAACTAAACACTACTAAGAATTGAAATAAGAAATAAAATAGAAGCCGAATGATGCCACGATAACGAAATAACCACCCGATTATATAAACTAAGTAAACCACCAAGTTTATTTCTCTTTTAGACTTTGTTAGACTAATTAGATGATAATGTTGAAAACTTTATATACTAATAAGGTTGAAAATCTAGAAAAGCTCTAAACTTAGAAATTAAACTAGCTTATACAACCCTTAAGCTCCTCGCCTTAGATGTAGAAAGTTTCATCAACACAAAACAAGCACAGTGAAGGGTTAAGATAAACAACAACATATGATAAGCAAAGGATTAATTCTAAAGACAATAAAATATTTAAATATGAAAACTTTAGATCTAAATCCACCCAAAACCAAGGTGTTCACTCAGAAAAGTGAACGAGAGACGGGTATAATTAAAGATTAGATCTAGAAAAAACCGTTAAGCTAAAAGAAATATGCTAAAACTATTGTGAATTTTAAACCGAAATAAGCTGAAACTATTTTAAGAACCTTTTTTTAAATCGAAGCCATCAAATTAAGCTAATAAGCTATTTGAAAACAAGTGTAATAAGCTTAAAAGCCAAGACATAAGCCTCTTAACACCTTTTTATATTCGAAATATGCTCTAAGAATTTAGAATAAGCTACTAACCATTTTCGAGATAAGTTCTAAACTAAAGAGGTCAAAATAAGCAAACCAAATAAACTATTAATAAAACTTTAATCGAAATAAGCTACTAATCTAAATAGGAACAACACATAATATTGCGAAAGCATTTTAATATTTCAATGCTCCACTAGCCATAGAAACAATACGATCAATAGCATCAAAAAGAAAGATAGTGAAAACATTTCACTACAATTACTATGCCTAAGTGGCATTTTACACTCGAAAACACTTCAAGACTCATTCTTTAGCATTCACAAATCAAGTTTAATGATCCTAATGCATTTCTAAGAGTGTGAAACTGATAACAACACAAACACAAGCACGTTTGAACACTTGATTATCTCTTTCGCATGTTTCTTGAGAAAAACTTATTCGCTCATTGCCAAGATCACATTTTGATCATTCAAGATTTTAAACTAAGTTATTCCGTAATAGACATTGTTCTAAACATGTGAGAGATGTTACAACACAATAACAATCAATATTGAATTCATCATTAACCTTTTCGCATGATTAAGAGAAAGGATCACAAGAAACTCAACTAATCTAAGGGTTTTGTTAAATTTTTTTGAGGTAAATTGCAAACATGGTCCTTTTAGTTTGGCCAAATTACAAATTTGGTCCGTCGAATTTCGAAATTGCAAAAAAACGTCCGTATATTAAAGGGTTTGGTTTCACTTCTTGGTCTTGTCGGAATTTGAAAATGACTTAATTACACCTATGCAATTTGGCCAATCTCACACGGACCATTTTTGCTCAATTCTATCTTTCTATTCATATTTTTTGTTTTTATTTATTTATTTAGTATATTATATTTTATTTTTTATTTATTTTTCTAAATTGTTTTTTTCAATTTCTTAATTTTAGATTTTAAATTTTCTTTATTGTTTTTCTTCTCGTAAATTGAAACGAAATAAAAAAAAATTTAAATTAATTTTTTTATTATTGCTCGTAAACTAAAACCGAAATAAAAAAAATTATTATTTTTTATTTTTTTAAAACTTTTTTTAAATTTTTTTTATTTCGGTTTCAATTTAATTTAATTTTTTTTATTGTTTTTCTTCTCGTAAACTGAAACCGAAATAAAATTGCTCGTAAACTGAAACCGAAAAAATAAAATAAATTTTTTTAATTTTTTTATTATTGCTCGTAAACTGAAAACGAAATAAAAAAAATAAATTTTAAGTTTTTTATTATTGTAGTAACTGAAAACCGACAAGATAAAAAAAATTAATTATTTTAATTTTTTTTTTCTAAAAGAGTTTTTTTTTTAAATTGCTTCGTATAAATTAAATTTTTTTAATTATTGCTCGTAAACTGAAACGAAATAAAAAAAATTAAAAATTAAAAAAAATGAAATAATTTTTTTAAAAATAAAATTTAAAAAATAAAAAAAATAAAAAATATAATTAGCAAATAATAATAATAATATAATAATAATAATAATAAAAAGAGAGAATTGCAAAAATGGTCATATAGTGGTTTGGCAAATTGCCAGAGGTATTATAGTCATTTCATTCGTCCAAGGACCCTCCTCACAGTGCCACTCCACCCCTTACCACCATCAAAATTACGGAAAGGGAAAATTTTTGCAATATTCGGAAATTCGACGGACCGCAAATCTGCAATTTGACCAACTTTTTTTTTTTTTTTTTTTAAAAGACATTTTTGCAATTTACTCAAAAAAATTTAAGTACACATTATAACACATCAAGAGCTACTAAAGCCCTATGTTAATTTTAGTTTTTATCAACTTTGATTCGCAAGAACCCTTGATAATGTGTCATTTTATACACTTTTTCGGGGTTATTTAACTCCTTAAATCGTGCATTTATGCCCAAAATAGGTACTTAATCTTTCATTTTCAGGTATTTAGAATTTGAAAGGCATTTGGAGGAAATACACGTGGCTTGGGCTCTATTGGAGAAAGACATAAGGACAAGACTACGGACCTACACCAACATCTCTCAAGATTATGTTCTCAGCGGCTGGAGACGACGTCACAAGATACACGTGACGCCGTCACAATTCATCCCACGACGGTGTCACAAAGAAATCGCGACTGGCAGTCAGCTACACGGAACCCAACCCAAGATCTAGGATTATTACTAATCACGACGGGTCACGATTAAACGCGGACCGCCGCGTAGCGATTTTTTTATATATATACCCGAAATTAGAGTTTTAAGTTGTATCTTTAGAGTGTAAAAAAAGGGAGAGAACCATACGTTGTTTGGCAGATTATTTAGGATGATTTTAGGCTCATAAACCCTTTTGTAAACTTCCTTCAATTCATGTTTTTTTAATCAAGTAAAGATTATCTTAATCATTCAATATGTCTTGTTGTTTGTTTATTTATTGTTCTTGCTTTAATCTTTAACATGCTTGGCTAAACTCCCTATTTTGTTCATTTATGATTGTATGAAACATAGAATGTAGATATTAGTGTGTTTGCCTTCTTGTGATGAATATGCATGTTAGGATTAGAAAAACCAGCTTTTTTCTGTTATCTTGTGATATGTCTAGGGAAAAACATGTTGGGTTGTAGAAAGGATACCATCGGGTAACAGTCTTCATACTACCTTGCCCCTTATATGGTTGATTCCACTTTTTTAATATATTTCAATGCAATTTAATTACTCTTGGGGGCCTTTGTAATAGACTTCATACTACCTTACTTGTGCTTGCCTCAACGAAATATTAGTAGAACGTTACGGGTTCGTGTAATATGTTCATAGTTAGAAATAGTTTAGGTTTAATTAGATTTAATTAGAATAATTAGGTTAGATTAGTATTAAACCTAGATAAATAAAATACCAGTAGAATTAAGAGTTAACTTCCACTTTTAGTGTTCGACACCCTACTTATCAACGAAGCTACATATGATCGGGTACACCGCCCGTTAAAGTGTTGTTTTAGGTAAAGTCGGCAAAATATAAATGTAAAACTTGAGAACTAAAATAACAACTTACAAGGCGACTCATCAATTAACATCCATTATCATTTTATCAAGGAGCATGTTGAAAAAGGTATGATAACTTTACTATGTCCAGACGGAATACCAACTTGCTGGTCTATTTACTAAAGCCCTTCCAAGAGAAAGGTTTGAGTATTTAGTTTACATGATTGGTATGAGATGTATGACTACAACTGAGTTTGAACGTCTCGCAAAGTTATCTTCTTGAATGAAAGATCATACATCAAAAAGCTTTTGTAAATACATTTCAAAAACAAAATACAAAAAATTTAAAAAACACAAAAAATATAACTTAAATGATGCAAACGCATATCTTATCCGTTTTTATCAGTTTCATGATATTGTATTTCTCAAACGTGGTTCTTTAAATGAAAAAATAATGTATCATGAACTGAGGGGGAGTAAATCATTCATAAAAATGATCTTTCTCTGCTAAAATATGTGTTTTGTAATCGTAATCCATTCACAAAGAAATGATTTCCATAATTACATCTTTCGAGAACAAGATTTTTTCAACAACAACTTTTCAGAAACAACATCATTGAAAAATCAAGCGTGCTAAAACATCATCATTAACAAACTCTTGAATAAGATCTTAATTAGACATTTATTCAAGGGGGAGTTATGAAATTCTTGATTTTCAAAAAATCTTCTCAAGTGTGTTCAAAACAGCAAAATTAACTATTTCTTGATAAAATTATTTAATTAGATATTTTATTGGGGGAGTTATAAATTTTTCAGACATATCATCATCAGAAAGTCAAAAAATGTGATTTCAAAAGCAAAAATGATTTTTTTGAACAAAACATTTATCAAAAACAAAGAAATTTCACATGAATATTTGTTCAAGAGGGAGTTATGAAATTTTTGTGATAAATAATGGGAACTTAACTGCAGAATATTTTAAAACGATTTGTTGTGAAAATAGGTATAACTCCAAGGGGGAGTTTATAAAAAAATTGGGAAATAAAAGCTTACGAAATTAAGTAGAAGGGCTGAAAATGTCAAAATGCAAAAGGATAGTTTCATATGGTGAAGAATACTAGTAATCTAATGAATCAACCAAGAACAATAAGTGAGATGTGGGTTGGATTGTTAGAAAGAAAGATGGATGGAATGGATGAATGTATTATGAAAGTGTGTGTAACAAATGGAACAACCAACCCTCTCCAAGACTAGGAGAGGGTGTATTTATACTACATAGAGGCCGGCCATGGGCTGGAGTTGGGCCACCCATGGGCCTTGGGCCGGACTCGTAGTTTAATAGGTTTAAATTCGTTTGACTTTCGGTATTGAATCGGGTACTAATACCCGGTGTATTGTTAAGTAACTCATAATACCTCTTCACTTTGGAAGAGGGTAAGCATCTAGTCTATTTAACACACACTCTTTAGTGGTGTTTTCATTTTTCTCTCAAACTATTTCTCTCTCTCTAACTTTCTCTCTCTATATCTCTTTAGCATCTATACATGTTTGTGTGAATTCGGGAACCTACTATTGGTATCAGGAGCCATGGGGTGGATTCGTGATTGATTCATATGGATATATAAGCTCAAATTCGTGGATTTATTTTTTAAAGAATAAAAACCCACGGCTAATTTTTTTCGAATTGTGCTTATTGTTTGTTAACTTGATCTTCTCTTGTTATACACATCAAAACAGGTTAGATTGTAACTATTTTCATGTGGTATACATGCTTAGTCTCGTATTTATAAGGTTTATTATGTTTGTGTTCTTCGTGGAGGGTTGCTTCGTTTTTATGATCCACGAGAAATAACATGTTTTTGGTGAAGGTTAATCTTATTTACACCATCTTGTATTGCATGTTAGAGCTTTGATTCGTGGTTTAAAAGATATCATGGCTTGATTTTGCTTAATTCGTTCCAAGTGTTCTCGTGGAGAGTTGGTTAAAATATCATTATCTAACCGGCGGTTTGACAAAGGTAGAGGGACAAGATCCAGAAATTTACGGAAAAAGTCAAAGGCGAGTTGCCAAAAGTCAATGGCGGAGTTGCTTGTTCGCGGCGGTTTACACAGGATAGTGGCGAGTTGGCTTGAAATAATAGTCGCGAGTTTGGTGTAAAAGGTAACGGGCGAGAGTTGCTAAAACACACAGTCGAGTTGTTTAAAACGGCGGGTTTTGCCAAAAACGGCTGTGTTGCCATAAAAACGGCGGGTTGCCAAAAACGGAGGGTTGTCAAACACGGCGGGTTGCTAAAAACGGCGGGTTGCTTAAAACGGCGAGTTGATTTATCTCTCAGCGGCGGTTAGTAACCTATGGCTGCGGTTTTGATATTTTTTTAAGCGGCGAAGGTTAGCAAATATAGAGGCGGTTTGGTTGATTTCAAAGCGCGGTTTGTTAGAAAACAATTAGCGCGGTTTGATTTAAGATAAATTAACGAAAATTTGGCTGGGGGAAAAAGATATAAGCCTTTTCTTCCCATTTTTACACCAAATTTAAATTTTTGGTAATAGGGAAATTTTGGTAAAAAATTAAATTATTTTTGGCAGGGAAAATAAGGAAAAAAATTAATTTTTTTCAATAGCTTTTTTAGTTAATTTATACACAAATTTAAAATTTTGGTATTAGGGTAAATTTTGTGTTTTGGTCAAAATTCAAATATTTTAGGGCCAATAACAAAACCTGTCAACCTAACAGGACCTTAAACTGCATTAATCAAACAACAAACTACCTTACATCAAACGGATTATCTCATTCACGGTTTTCGATGATTTTGCAAAATCCTGTTAATAATTTTTTATCGGTTTTAATCATAGATGGTAAAATCCCGTGAACGTATAATTTGCATTTAAAACCACAACATCATCACATTAATACTACTTAAGATCCTTAATTTTATTTCACACATCGAATTTCAATGGAATCTGCTTCTACTTCTAATTTCAAAGAGAGAGAGCTTCAAACTGACGCAACGGCTCGCAAAACAAGAAGGCAACTCCCACTGCTCTTGACATGGGGTTGAACTACTCGAGACACATCTTTATGATCTCGATCTCCTTAATTTCGCCTTATGTTGTTGATGCATGTAAACCCAGCATTTCGGCTCATTTTTGAGTGAAGAGCATCAGTCTTTCAAATTGAGATGTTTATAATACTCTTTTTTTTGGATCAGTTAAGGTACAACTTGAAAGAGAGATCATCATGGGGTTAATGCAAAAGACTTGGTTCAAGGCATCAGAACACAGTTCAAGGAATTTCTTGCCTCAAAAGGGGTAAATGCAACGGATCTTCTGAATCAAGGTTGGCAACAAGACTTCGAAGACTTCACGCGCTGTGAACCTAGTGCGTACAAACGTGAGTTACTCGAGAACCTGGATACACTTGAAGCGGTCATTCATAGAGTTGTAAATACATATGGTGTATTACGCATGAAAGAAAATGAACTAAATGCACTAAAGGAGAATGGAAGTCAGTTGCATGATGAAATACTTCATGAGCATCAAATTAAGTCAAGTGTCAAGATGCAGTCTCAAGATATTCAGATCAATCCAGTTCAAGCAATGGATGACAGCTTGATTGTATCAAAAGGCAGTTTGATAGAGCCTGAAAACAACAATGCATTCAGCAAATCAGAGATTGAAACTCAGATGCAAAGGCAAGAGGAAAATGTCAATATGCGTGAAGCAGTTGATGCTGGGTTGGTTGTCACAGAAAGCAGTGGGAGTTATACCACACAAGCTGTGGATGCAGATATCGGACCAGTACATGACGATGAGCCATTTGCTGAGGTACAATTGACTGCTCTACATAATATCCTTGCTAATGAACAACAGCATACTGAGCAATCTGAACCCAGTTATGACACACATCTGTTGGAAACTATTGATAGCAATACCACTCCTACTTCAACAAATATGTGTCATAGGGGAGGAGAGATTGACCAGGATGCTTTGCTTAAAACTGAGCTTCTCAAAACGAAAGATATGGTTGATAAGGAAATTTACAATGAACTTTCAAAACGATTTTTACAACTGGAAAAACATTGTATTTCACTTGAAATACAAATTCAACAAAAGGAAGAAAGTTTTCAAAGTAACAAACCATGTAAGAATCAGGAATTTCCTGAATTTCGTGAATTTTTTGTGATTAATGATTTGAAAGCTCAGCTACTGGCCAGAACCACACTAATTTGCAACTTGAAGAAACAAATTAAAAGTGTGAAGGAAACAAGTAATGAAGCCAAAGTTAAAAATAACATCGATGTAATTGAAACTATTAACATCGAATTAGAACACAGTGTGGCTAAATTACTTGCAGCAAATGAGCAACTACATAAAGAAAATGAGCATTTGAAACAGACTTACAAAGAACTTTATGATTCAATTAAAAAGACACGCATTCAGAATAAAGACAACAGTGAATCTTTAATTTCTCAAATTAATCAAAAGTCTGTCGAAAATGCTGATTTAAAAGCTCAGATTCAGGAAAAGGTTTTTGCAAATGCGGCATTAAATAATGAACTTAGAAAGTTAAAAGGAAATATAGTAGATTCTAAGTTTACCAAAGCATCAATCTTGGGGAAACCGCCTTTACAACCATCTAGAAACCATTTAGTTGTTAGACAACCGAATGCGTTTACGTCTGAACGACCTAGAATTTCAAGACCACGGTTTGCCTCCCAAGTTGATGAGAAAAATGATTTGTCAAAAACAGTCACTCCTCATTATTTGCCTAAAGTTAGAGAATCTGCTGCTGCAAAACCTCATCAGGTGAATGCACCTAACTACTCTAGGAATAGTCATAAAGAATCGTATGGTTCTAATGATATGGTTCATGCGTACTTTCTAGAGGATGCTAGGAAAATGACACAAGACAAAACCAGGATTCCTAATCATAGGGATATGGCCTCTACTAGAGCACACTGCACTCCTAATGCTTGTACACCAAAACCTAGAAACATATATAGGAGTTCTCCTGTATCTAAGTGTAGTGGTGGAATGTCAAATGGTGAGCCTCTAGTAGATCACTCTAGGAATTCTAGTTTCTTCTTGGACTCCAAAAAATTTGTTTGTTCGATTTGTCATAAATATATCTTTAATGCAAATCATGATGATTTTATAACTAAATACTGAATAAGGTGTATTATCGTGCTAATGATTAGTCCCCAAGTTCAGAAACAAACAATCGTTGAACAAAGAACCACTCTCATATAACCTGGTAGGCGGAATGGTATAGGACACTGGTTTTCTCTCAATATGTATTACGCTGTGCATGTGAAAACCACAGGACTATAGATTCTTATCTTGGTGGAAACCAACGGGTAGAATTTCAAGTATGTTAGTCTTAGGTGGATACCTTACTGGAAGGTGTTCATAGATTGCACAACAAAGTTGACGGGTGACCTCCAATAGTTCAAATGATGATATCACTACCCATATGAATGGCCAATCAACTCTTTTATGTTAGTGCATGTACTTCTAACTCAAGTGAGGTACATCTGTCAATCCTTTAATGGTAAAGACTCTGAGTTGTTACCAAAAGGGGTGGGGGGGGGGGGGGTAATGATATCTCATACGTCAGGGAGTTTCAAGGAATTCAAATTGATGAACTGCTTCAAAAGGATGTTTGGACAAAACTGTTCATGCTGTTCTTAATCTTGATTGACGTTTGATCAAAACGGTTCAATCCTCGTTCCTTAATGTTATCAAATGGCTAAATGTTTGTATCTCTTCAAGCCTGTTCCTTTAAAGTAAACGAAAGGTGTACGCCTTCAGAGAAAAGGAAAGTTACGTGTAGTGATTTAACCTTGACATCGAAAAGAGAAATCTTTTCGGTCATGAGTTAATATAACAAAACATTCCAAGTTTGAGCTCATGTAATGGGCATTGTAATCATATGTTAGATTGCAACCCCACTCTTCAGGACAAAGGAAATTGTAGTGTTAGTGCATATTATCCTTAATAACGAAAAGATAAAATCTTTTCGGTCTTGAGTCCTTACGAAACCACTCAATGTTTGTTAGCTCAAGTCGATGGCTTTCGTATTTTCTGTACGGAATCCGTTTTTCAAAGAAAAGGAGAGTGTCGCTTCAGGCGCTTTATCTTTAAAAGAAGAGAAATCTTATTGTGTTTGACCATTTCATTAAGAGCTCATATTTTCCCATGCGTGTTTGTATAGTTAAGTGGGTCAACGTAATTTAGATGGTAATATATTCACTAGATCAAAAATGCAATCGGCATATGCAATTTTTAAGGGGGAGAATAGTGAATAAATGTGATAAAATGGTTTATCTTGGTCTTTGAATGTGTATAAAATTGTCAATGTGAAGTGCTAGGGTGTTAAATTGAAGGTGTTAATCTGTCTATAGGGTGTTAAATATCTGTCTGCGAGGAGATTAAGATAATCTAAAATGCCTTGGAGCTTTGCTAAATGTTAGATAGCTGGCATGCTTATTCGGATGGCGGAATGTTAAACCTACTGCATGGCGGTTGGTGATCTGTGGGGGACTGCGTATTAGGCTAATTGTCTATGTCTTGCCCAATAAGCCACAATAAACCTCTTAGGTCTATTCAAAGGACCATTTGTCTTGTTGGTATCTCATAATTGCTTAGTTAACTTGGTTTATTTTTTGCTATGTTTGTATATCTTGTTGATATTCTTAAAAGATACGATGGCAAAAGAGAATATTCTGCACTGAACCTAAAAGATGAGATGAACAGGATCCTTCATTGACTCAGAACAGTTACAGATTGAAAGGAAACACTTCTTCTATGAGCTACAGAAGTTGCTGAAGAATCTATCTTCCACATTTCTGGTTGATATTTCAAGATACAAACTTCGTTAGGGCATTCACTGCATCAGCAATTTCCTTCTATCTACATTCAGCTGTTCTGGAATTCTCTGACTCATGCTGCAAAAGACTGGGGTTATATAGCTTCAAAATTGATGAAAAAAATGGTTTTACTCTGAGTGCTGATCTTTTTAGGAGACCTTAGAGATAACTCCTGCATGACAACATTCATCCCTAAAACAGACTTAGCTTTGGAATTAGGTAATAATCTATCAGCTTAACTGAAGCTGAAGAGAAGTGTTGCAAGAGAAGTTCATGGCAAGAATTGTGTTCCCCCTTTATTTTTTTTTCTTTTTTCCTTTTTTACCACCCCCCCCCCAACACACATTCGACAGACCTGAGCCCATGCAAGAAGACCAGACTGGATCAAACTCTGGAAAATTATCATGTGTCTATTGCTGGACCATACCTGAGGATGATGATGATTTAACTGAAGCTGAGGAAGAAGCTGTTGTCAAGAGATTAGTTCTATGCTTTTCATGACAAGAATTGTGTCTGGACCGTCCTTGATGGCCATGCAAGAAGGTCCAACTGATCAAACTCTAGTAAAATTACATGGTCTCATTGCTGACAAATAACACATGAGCACATAGGATGATCGAATTCCTCGCGACAGCATAACCAAAGGTTCATGAAACCTGAAAGCTCATAACAGATGAAGTGTCTATCGATGGAAAATATAGAAAGGCATTCTGGTTCTATGTCTTCCATGAAAAATCTCGATGACACTTATAACTTTGAGGGATCAATTTCTTTATGACAAACTACCATAGATGTCAGGTATAATTTACAATTTATATTGGTGTCGGATTAAACCATATCTGATCCATGGATCAGACAGTAACGTCAACTCCTCTAGTGATTGCTCCCTTCACAGATGTCTCATCTACTAAGCCGTCATCACTGGTCACTCCTCCACCAATCAACACGGAAGCTACAAACTATAATTTCACCATCTCTCCCTGAATCACTCCAGTCATCTCCCTTCAGCTATGAGGTGGGCAAGATTGGAGCAAGAGATGTCTGAAGTCAAGAAGACTGATCACTCTGCCGATGTTTTGGCTTCAATCAAATCCCAAGTTCCTACGGTTGTTGATAAATATCTAGGAACAAAACTTGATGATGCTCTCCTTAAGATTCTTGAACGACACACTGCAGATTTAATCGAGAAATACTCTGCGCTGCCTGGCCCAGAGTCCATCAAGAATCAAGAATCTTTATGAATGAGCCAAAAGGAGTTTATCAGAATCAAAAGGAACAAGGTGAGGAGAAACAAGATTCAACTTACTCCATCAGGTCAACGGACAAGGTGATCTTGAAGAATTTGATCTAAAGAGTGCTCTCGTCATACACATGAATAGTCTAGACTGCAAACTGAAATCCTGCCAATACCATCTATTCCGTGCTCTATGGAAGCTTTATAGAGGGAAGATGCCATGGTAAGGAAGTTGCAGTCAAGGTTAAAGACACCAGAGAAAGCATGATAGTGATAATGAGAGCGATGTTGATCGTTGGATGGCCCTTCAGCTGGATTCAAACAGGGTAGGTCAGCAAAGAGAAGAGGACCCGAATCTGCCGCTTCTGGTCTGATCTGCCTCCTGCGAAAGATGATCTTCAAAGTTCAATAGAAACACGGGAGTCTGATGCAACTGCACATTCAAACTCCAGCTTTTACTCAACTGGAATGGCAGATCACTGCACAAGAGTGATGTTGTTAACTACTGATGCTAATGTTGGAAAACAATTTTGATAATATAAAAAAAGCCCGAGCCCACACAAGAAGACAGTCTGTATTGCTTCTGAGATTCCTTTATTGTGTCAGAGAAGAGGTCTTCTAATACGTCTAAGAAGCTCAGGTATTCAAAACTCTTACTCCTGCTGACTAGAGGCTGCTGACATATGAATAGCTATCAGGAAAGCAAGAAATGAGCAGAGACAACTAGAACTGGAGGCTCAAATGAAGGATCTGCGTACATATTGGGGTTCTGATGTCGCAACAGTCATCTTAGAGCCTCAAAGTGATGGAAATGGATCTAAGCCAGGGGTCCTGATGAGGAAAAGCTAATTCTTTAGTGGGAAGCAAATGTGGTCAGTGAACATTTTGACAGAGATGATAATGAGGAAACTAAGCCTGATCTTGAAGAAATATATAAGTAAAAGATGAACTAGGAAAAACTACTATGGAAACCGATGTTGAATATGGTCACTGTTCCTATCCAACAAGTTTCTTCATCTGTTCCTTTACTGATATTCAGTCGGGGGCGTGGGGGCAGCGATCTCTCATCCCCTAAACTAGTTTCTCCTCCCTGTCAAGTATCCTATTCATTATTAACTTTCACACCAACATCCGCTACAGCAGAGCAGTTCAGTCTTGAAATGGTCAAGTTAGGCTCATGTGTATATCAGTTCAGGACTCATACACACAACCTCCTTCTTCCAACACCTACATGTTCCACCACAAAAGAATGACGGGATTCTGTTATTTTTGCCCTATGTTGGTTGTGTACTTCAATCTTCACCAGTGTACTGTTTGTTCAAGACCTTTTGTTTCAACCGTACTCCTTCATTCATAACGAGAATTGTCAAGATTCACCTTTACAAGTACCTCACTAAACCACTAAGTAGAACAATTCATGTTATTCCTACTAGTCGTGAAGAAGTGATCATGGTATTGTAGTTGCACCATGGATAATTGATCTGTAATTTGGTCTTCCAATTCCAGAAAAAAAAAAATAACCTAGTTCTGAAGAAATCCTCTTCCCGAATTTTTATCTACCTACGTGCATTTAGTAAATCAACCACAGAGTACATCGAATAATAGACCAAGATCATCCGCTTGAAAGATTATTGGTGATCCTTCAGACGGTATCCTCAAGACTCAAACTATAAAACCGAAGCCTGCCTCTGCTACTATGTGCTTTCTCTCTTCAAGTGACGCAATAATTTAAAGATGCATTAACAATCCTGTTGGATTGATGCCATGAAAAGCTTTATGAGTTGTGATCATTTGAGAGATTTGGAAGCTATACCCGTCAGATCAATTGATGATTTTTTCATGATAGTGGATTTATATGTGAAATTAGAGGAAAACTGGGAGGTGTTAGGAAAAACAAGGCAAATCAAGGATGCAAAAGGGAAAATGGAGTGGTTGAGCTTCTACTTCTGTCGGTACAGAATTTAGGCTTTTGCAGATATCTTCTCCAAACCTTAGGATAAGAAAAACATGAATTTCTCATGAAAAAGGTTGGAATGCAAAGCATGTCTCTAGAAACGATGAAAAAGTTGGCGGACGAAACTGAAGAGTTATGGTGGTTTCTCTTCATGAAAGTGAAGGGTTTAAACAAATTGTTGATTTTCTCAAAGCAAGTTATGTAAGATATGCTTTAACTGTTAATCCTATAATATACACTTTGTGCATTCAATAATTTTGGGCTACTGCAAAGGTGAAAACTGTTAATGGAGAAGTTCAGTTACAAGCCCTAGTGATAGAAGTAAGTGATCATCACTGAGACAAGTGTATGAAAGAAGTCTTCATTTAGTAGATGCTGAAGGAATTGAATGTCTACCCAATGTGATTATTTTTTGAGCAACTTGATTTAATGGGTATGAAAAACCTTCTCAGAAAACTTACATTTTCAAAAGGCTTTCTGTTCTCCTCAATAGAAGTTTTTGTGATTCATACTATTCTGCAATGCCTAAGTGCTAAGTCTACTGCATGGAACGAATTTAGTAGCACTATGGCCTCTGCAATAATTTGCTTAGCCACAAACCAGAAATTCAACTTTTCTAAGTATATCTTTGAAAGTATGGTGAAGAATGTGGATAGTAGTGTCAAATTTCTATATATCAAGGTTTATTTCAAGTCTTTCTGAATCACATAGTTGTGATATGTAAAATTATAATAAGAATTATGTTACACCCTCTCTTACTAGAGAATTTGAGAACATGAAGGAGGGAAGGGAATGTTTTTGGAAGAGTTACACCTTTATTTCCAACCATGATGGATCAAGCTCAGGAAGAAATATGTGAAGGTTCAGCTAATCCTACTGATCCCTATCACACACCCATTATTACTTAACCATCAACATCTAAACCCCAGAAGAAAAAAAACCAGGAATATTTTTCCTAAAGAGAAAAAGACCACTGAGATTTCTCAATCCAGTGGTCCTACAGAGCCTATAGCAGATGAGGCTACCAATGAGGAAAATGTACCTACACATTCCAATGATCCACTACTCAGTAGTGAGGATAGTCTGAAACTCAATGATTGATGGACATTTATACCAAATTGCAACAGAGAGTCCTTGACCTGGAAAATACTAAGATTGCTCAAGCACAAGAGATTTTAAGTTTGAAGTTGAGATTCAAGAGGTTAGAAAAGAAAGGATGGTCAAGAACTCACAAGCTTAAAAGACTATTCAAGGTTGGTAGATATGCACAAGTTGTTTCCTCTAAAGATGAAGGTTTGGGTGATCAGGAGGATGCATCCAAAAGGGGCGGTTCATTACTGTCATTGTCCCAAGATGTAGGACGGTTCTTTGGTTAATGAGACTTAGGGGGGTATGGTGATGATTTGGTGTTTGATACAAGTATTGGTGAAGAAGTGTTTACAGGACAGGATGTGGTTGAGAAGGAGGTTAGTACTGTTGATCCAAATACTACTGCTGGTGAAGTAGTTACTACTGCTAGTGTTGAAGTTAGTGTTGCTACCACCACAACAACAATTGCTATCACTGAAGTTGATCTCACTTTGGCTCAAGCACTGGCTGAATTAAGGAGTGCAAAACCTAAGGTTGTGGTACAAGAGCCAGTGCAGGGTATAACCATAATAGCACCCTCAACAATACCCAAAGCTAAAAGCATTACTTATTTTACCTGTGAATCTACAAACAGAACAACCACGAATACAATACCTTCAAACATCAAGGATATAGGCAAAGCTAAGATGATTGAACCTGAGAAGCCTTCAAAGAAGAAAGAACAAATAAGACTTGATGAATAACTTGCTTTCATAAGCTTACAAGGCTAAGAGAAAACAGTAAGGACTTGCAAGAGAGACGGCTTGAAATGTTGAAGAAGCAACATTTCACGGGATTAATGTGCAGCATGATAGAGGCTGATAGGTTATTGGCTGAAAGATTGCAAGCAAGTGAGCAATAAGAATTGATAGATGAAGAGAAGTCAATATTGTTTATAGAACTCTTGGAGAAGAGAAAGAAACACTTTGCAGCATTAAGAGCTCAAGAAAAGAGGAACAAGCTACCAACTAATGCAACAAAAAGAAAAGTTACAATGTTTCACTTATCTGAAACACTATTGGATGGTACAAGAAAAGTCAATTGTAAGACAAGTCATTTGTAGAATTCAGAAGTTATTTAATAAAGCCATGACAAGGGTAAACATGTTTGTTGATATGGATACTGAGTTGGTGAAAGAGAGCTCAAAGAAAGCTGAAGCAGAGATGGCACGAGAGAGTAGTTCTAAGAGAACAGGAGAAGAGCTAGAACAAGAGGTAGCAAAGAAACAAAAAATGGAAGATGATAAAGAGAAAGAAGATCTTAAACAATGCTTTAATTGATACATGTGCTGATGTTGCAAGTTGATGTTATACCCCTAGCTACTAAGCATGGCACCCATTGTAGGTTTCGAGATTCATAGAAAATGAAGGGAATGGCTATTATGAAATAATGGGAGCTAATGAAGTGCCAAGACATGCTTATTGTTTAGTCAACTGCTCAAAGAGTTTGACAGAGAAGACTTGGAAAATCTATAGAAGTTGGTTAAAGCTAAGCATGGGAATACAAGGCCAGAAGAAGGTTTCTTACATCTTAATTTGAAGACCATGTTTGAACATCATGTTGAAGATAGTATATGGAAGAATCAACAAGGATTAGTTAAAGTGCTGAATTGGAAGCTTTTTTATTCTTGTAGAGTTCATTGTGTAACAGTACAGTCGATACCATATTATCTATGGGTTGAGAAAATGTATCCACTTACAAAGCATACACTACATCAGATGTTTAATGATGTGAAGCTCCAAGTTGATTATGAGTGTGAAATGGCATTTGAGCTTCTTAGATTGGTCAAGAAACAGCTTAAGGAAGGCTATGTACCTCAATGAAGTGTTTGGAAGCATCCTCCTGGTGATTATGAAGCTTTTAATGAAGAAACTTGATGATTTTGAAGATAAATATCAAGTTTAGGGGAGGATTATTGGGATTAAAAGCCTTCTTGAAGTTACTGCTATTAAGGTATTAGTTACAGCTGCTAAGCATAAATTAGTGCTATTAGTAATCTTAATGAAAAATATGCTCAGTAGTTAGTACTACTAGTGTAAGTTACTACTGCTAGTGTATATTACTACTGCTAGTTACTATTGCTAGTAATGTTAGTACTGCTAGAGTAAAGTTAGTACTGCTAGTGTAACTTAGTACTGCTGATGAAGATTGAAGAAAACTTTCTAAGTAGTTAATGCCGCTTGTACACAGTTAGTGCTGCTGGTACAAAAGTTAGTACTGTTGGTGTTGTCAGATTACAACTGCTGAAAGGATAAAGACTGCTCAGAGAAAAGATAAAGACTGCTTGTGGGATATGTATGAGATATTTTTTGTAAAAGATACGTATAAGTTATTTGTTCAGAAGATCATGATAACTTAGGAAAATATTGTAATCCCATTAGGACTCC
>BQNB010031068.1:30839-54318 GCA_026074375.1 Tanacetum coccineum
TTGTCGACCTCCCGTGATAAAATCCTTTGTTGCTCTCATTTTTAGTGCAAGATACCCCTAGAACAACATGTTGAGCCATTCCTTGTTTAAAACCTAAATTTTAAATGTTTCGTGTCACCATTACACCTTAGCCTACCCCATAGTCTATAATATTACCGTTGAGGACTTACTGGCTGCTTGAAATCTATGGTTCGGGTGAATGGGTTCGGGAATCATGCTTATATAGAAGACCTATCATTGAAGAGCCCCCGTATTTTTATTACTTTCGATACTGCTTATCTCAAGTGGGGGGTGTGTATCATTGTTATGAGCTACAGAAGCTCTATTTTGTATTGTTATAAATAAATAAAAAATAGTTGTAGTATTTCATTTTGCTTTTGTAGCATCATGTTACTATACTTAGTGTTGGTTATCAAATAAAACCAACTTATTTCGTCTGATTAATGTTGAAGACTTTGAGTTGGTACGTTTATAAACCAACTTCTTCATTGAAGCTTGGGCTAGTATGCTTTTACTTCATCAAATTGCAAAATTTTACATCTATATCACCAAGACTAGCCCATTATTATTAATGATCAAATTTTGAAACTTTAAAGTTCGAGCTAATGGAAGGATAGTAGCCAGTGATGACGAAGCCGTAGATTTTTGGACTATTTGTTGTGTGTTTACTATTTTTAATACCAATTACATGTGTATCACATGTCTTATCCTGCCCTTTTATGATTTTAGCCTTTAGCTTACTCGAGTTAAGGATTTGAGCAATCACATATGTCTCGTTCATGGATTTAGACGAGCATGTGTGGTTTTGTCGCCTTTTCTGAAACATTGGTATCAGCTAAGATTATTAAATTGTTTAAACCTATGTACGTCACCCATGTTGACTTTAAGATCTATTTAGACTTTAACTCTAGTTGGTGTAGTTTTGTGTACTTTTCAAGCTTATGATAGAATACAAGCTATGTCAGTGCTATTAAGTGATCACCCCGAAATGAAACACTTAGACTAGTGAGGGTTGAGTGAGTTTTATCCCCTTTTTGTGAGGTGTTCGGCTTTTATATTTTCTAGCATAGGTAATTTATAAATTCATATCTCTCGAGTTAAATTAGGGATATATTTTTAGGAATTATTCTAACAAGTCTACTTAATGGCAAGTAGAAGTCAAGTGGGGAATATTTGATAACATCACATACTCTATACCTTTTTATATCAAAATCCCTTCTGGAAATGTTCATAATTGTTTATTTGTGGTTAAAATATGTACTTAATCACTTTATATTTCGTTTTCAGGAAATTATAAACGTTGGAACGGAAAGACACGAGAATTGAACGAATAAAGTAAACATAGCAATGATGCCAAGACATAACTACGGTGTAGTTACCACACTGAACTATGTCGTAGTTCAAACGAATACCCAAGCAAGCTTAGAAGAAACAACGGCGTAGTTGCCCTTTTGGGACTATGCCGTAGTTATCATGATTTACCAAAAAATACAAGTCTAGTCACAACTACGGCGTAGTTGGCCACTTAAACTAAGTTGTAGTTACATTTAACCTGTAAAAGGAAAGTATGTATCAACACAACTACGGCGTAGCTCACACCCTCAACTACGTCATAGTTGAGTCGAATATTATAAATAGAGGCTCATTCCCTGCTCATTCGTATCATTCACTCAGATAGGAGTTCAAGGGATCTACTAGGTCTTCTAAGGAAAGAAGAATTTGGCTCCATCCATCACTAGTTTAAGGGAGAGATCACTTTAACTTATTTCTTGTATTAATCGTTCATTACAGACTTTGTAAGATTATATTGTTTTCTCAATCTAATAGTTCTTTCATTATTTTTTATGTTATCTGTAGTGTAAGTGGCTAAGCACCTTAAGTTCTAGCCTTGTTATGATTTTGTTTTGGTTGTGATGCTTGTTTCATATTAAATTATCATTTATTGGATATCCTTAATGCTTGTTGCATGATCCCCACGTTTTAGTAGTATTGAGGACTAGTGTAGATCCTGTTAGACCTTATAGTAGGCTTACCTATTAAATTAAAGGTTGACCAGGTACTAGAGATAGGTTAGCAACTGTACTTAGTGTATGGATTGCTCATATCACTGCCTACAGTATGATACATACGTATAAAATTTAGGAAATCTTTCTAGGAGGGTTTATAGCCGAGAAGTAGGATTATCAGCATTAAACAAGTCTTTAGGATAGTTGGGGGTTAATCACTGTAGACTGGATACTCACCCTTGTGACTAATGGGGACCTGAGATCATAGGATACATAGGACATGTATCGATGCCCAATCGTGTCGGTTGATATTAAAACCACCATAAGCGATAAGTAGACATTGCATTAAACACTATCTTAACTATAACAAAGGAGTAACTGGGCTAGTATGATTTTCTCCCTGATTAAATCTCGTATTTTAATTATTTGTTTTATTTACTTTAATTCTGTCAAAATTATATTCAAACAATTTTAAATATGTGACATATTCAAATTAAGACTAAAACACTTAGCTCTTGAGACGACCTCGGATTTACCAATCCTGCACTACACACGATCGGGTTCTCTGCCCATTAGTGCGTTGTAGACCATAGGTAAACAAGTTTTATAAATTTAAAACTTGAATTTTAGTTTGGACGATTATACGCATCACTTAGTTTTGGTCTAGTTTCGGATGACCATGGATCTTTGAGATACAGATCAGTCTTTGTATCTTAAAGATCTGTCGGCTGTCATAGTTGGTTTTTCATCTTTTTTTGGTTAACTGAAATCTTACCAACTCATTTTCTAAATCTTCTAACTTTACTTTAATATATGATTTTATACTTTCTTCTATAAGGTAAGTCTTTCTTAACACTAATATAGAAAGAATTGTTAGATTTGAAAAGATTTGTTTCGAAATGAAAAGATTGTTTTCATTTATGGTTAATCCTATTTTATCTTATTTACTAATGAAACTAGTTGGGGATTAAGTAAAGGATTACTTAAATGCATTTGTTTCGTGTGGATGTAAGTAAACATACACGGGTTTACGCAAGTGATTAAGCTAGTATGCATGACAAAATATGTTCTTTGATCATTATCCAAGTTGTATGTTACCATGTTCATAACTTAAGTGATTTGCCGTCGAGACAGAAACTTACTACTAAGAAACTTGTTTACGTAAACTTGTACGTAGTAAGGTGTTATATTTGTTATTATCAAAATATGAAGATCATAAAATATAAATATCATTTTTACTCGAATATTTGTATAAATAATCTCCCCCTTTTTTGTAATGACAAAATATGAACTCAATATTATTCAAAAGAGTTATAAATAAGTGTTTTAGTGTGAGTTTTTGTTCATTTCCCCCCCCCCCCTTTTTGTCGAAGCAAAAAGTGTGTAGTTGTAAGACGTTTGACGAATGCAATTTAAATGAGTTGACAAATGCAAATGCAATAAGTTTGACGTTTTCAAGTGCTCCCCCTAGGTGTATGCTCCCCCTTGTTTGGGGCACCAAAGAATCGAGCTATTAAGGCATGCTACAAAACAAAGTTAGTAGACGAGCACATATATAATGATGCAAATTACATGCATATATATAAACAACCACTATCAGCACGACATATAAATAAATAATGTCAATTCTATTATAAGAGAAAATAAATAAAATCAAGACTTAACAAAAAATAACTAGAAAATCTAAAGATAAATCATCCTAATTTAGTCTGTGATTGTTAGACCATTATTCGTATCAAGTTGATGTTATTATGGTGTTGGGTGGCTGACCGGAAAACCAGCCGACCACCACCATGGTGGTGGTGGTGAAAGACTTTAGAGAGAGAGAGTAAAGGGAGGAAAAGATGTGTATATTATATTGAGAGAAAAACCTAATACACACACTAAATGATAAGCCTCACCTTTACTTGGAAGTAAAAAGGGGGTATATATAGCCAAGACACTTATCATCTATCTAAATATGACAATACTAGTCCTTACGTGTCTGGCTTAAGTAATCTATGTAATTTCGTATAAGTTGCTCACATTTTAAGGCTAACAATCTTCCCCTAATGTTGAGACATACATAATTACTTACAATATTTCTAACAAGTACAATTTCAAATAAAATGACGTCTTCCAAGGTGCTTCCAATGTTGAGGATGACTTCTTTGTCTTATAGTCTTCATATTTTTACCCCAGCTTGAATCATTTTTGTATTTACTTGTTGAAGAATCATTGTGATTGGTATGAACTGGATAAATTTCCCCCCAATCCATACTGCATCTCTTGAAAAGCTTTCTTCATAGACTTTTTTTTGACAAGTTTCTGAATCAGCTTCCCCCTAAACCAATATTCGTATCTTGAGCAGATTCTGAAACTTTAATGTAGCTCGAACGATCTTCTAACTTTGACATTTAAAGTGCACAACAAAATTTTATAGAAGAAGAAGCAAACCACACCAAATACTACTACTTCTTGACAACTGGTCTTGGTGATTATCCGTTCATGGGAACATGCAAGAAATCAGCAAAAAATCTTCTCACGCTTGAATAATACTTAACAATAACTCAAGAAAGTAGAAACCAAAAATCAAAGCATAAGTCTACAAGCCCAATATCTTCATTGACCCGTAAACCATACCAAGTACACGCTACTTCCCCCTGGAAGTTGAACCGATAACTCCAAAGTAACATTGAACCACTGACCACCTCTGCGGACTAACTTCCAGCATATAACCTTGAGCTCGATCACGTAAACCTGTTGTGCGTCCTGGAGTACACGTTTCTTCCCCCATGATGGTTACGAACACTCGAAATCATCATTGACGTGTACGCCCATATACTCGAGACGTTCATGTGTGAAGTACCTTTGACATTCTGTAGCTCATAAATAACCCGTGAGAATCAACTGTTGATCACATCTCTACTCTTTAGCCCCTCTGACTAACTCTTTACCAACCCCTATCATTTTGTCGGCTATGTGTAGTAACTACTGATGGAAAAAACCCGATATGACGAACTTGAAACTGAAGTACAATCCCTCAAATTTATGACTTAAGCTTGCACTATTGTTGATTAAAGAACGGTGCAAAGGCAAATCTCTGAGTACTATATACCCAACATCAAGAGTATATAAAAAATACAACACCTCTTGAAGCTATCCACAACAGCATCTGCGTGTGACACTGAGCACTACAACGTAACTCCTTTAAGTGATAGTTATATGTTAACATGTAAAATTCACTAACTTGTAACGAACAGGAGGTCATGGAGGATAAAAGTGATAATAAGCCATACTTATTTAATTGAGAGAAAAGGAAAGATGTGTGTGTTTTCTAGAGAGAAGGAGGAGAAAACACACACACACTTATGAGATAAAAATGGTTATCCTCACCCCTTCTTGAAAGTAAGGAGGGGAATATATAGTTCGTGACGCTCCTAACTATCATCTAATGTCATTTCTAGTCATTGCATATCCGACTATTATTAAACAAATGTAATTCCGTATAAGTCTTCATATATTAAGGCTAACAATTATTTTAGATTGCAACCCGCGCTTCAAAATAATGGTTTGTAATCAAATGTCAGATTGCAACCCGTGCCTCAAAGAAAAGAAAAATGCACGCTTTAGCGCATTTATCCTTAACAACGAAAAGAGAAATATTTTTGGTCTTGAGCTATTCAAAAAAAAACATTCAAAGTTTTGTAGCTCAAGTCAAAGGCTTCTCTCAGCACCCGCGCTTCAAAATTATGACTTCTGATTATTTCTGATCAGAACTCGGTTTTAAAGAAAAGAAAAGTGTACGTGTCAGTGCACTTATCTTAAGAAAAAAAGAGAAATCTTCTTGTTTTTGAGCAAAATTTATTCAAAATTTATTCAAAATTTTTCAAAAGGTTTTTTAAAATCTTTCAAAATTTTGCTCATCAAAATGTCTTATGTACACATTAGTGCACAACTCGATTTTCAAATAAAAGGGAAGTGTACGCTTCAGTGCGCTTTACCTTCAAAAGAAGAGAAATCTTCTTGTTTTCGATCATACTTATCAACAAATTTTCACAAGTTTGCTCAAAACTATGACTTCTAAGTATTTCAGCTTAGAACTCAGACTTCAAAGGAAGGAAAGTGTACATTTATATACATTTATCCTAACAACGGGAAGCTTACAACTTCTCGGACTTGAGCTAATTCATTAAGATATTAAAAATATTGAGCTCAAGTAAGATTTTTTAAATTGTTGAACACAATTTTTCAGGAGTTTATCAAAAAGATTTTTTTAAATCTTCCAAAATTGCGTGTTCAACACTCTTTTCCTTACTAAATTTTTCTCATTAAATCCTTTGTCTGATATCTATTTATGAGGGGGGTCTTTTAAAACCAAATCCTTTTAATGTTGTTGGATACATCACATAAAAGTCAAATTTTATGTATCCAAAACATTTAGTGTCTGAGTACAATTTTTCTCAATAAATTCAAAATCGTTCAAAAAATTATGTACTCGACACTTTCTCCATCCCTCATTAATTGAGGGGGAGCGAAGAGAATATGTTCCAATTATAATCATGCAACAACCATTTTTCTCCCATGTGCTTTCAAATTTCTCAAATAGCTATTTTATTCCTTTGATATCAAAAACGTCATATGGTATACTATTTTGAGGGGGAGAATATTAGACTAAAATATATTAAAATGCGATCGTCTTTGACGCAAGTGCGAACTCTTTCCTACATGTTCGAATCTACATGTGCAAAATAATTTCGAATATCGATGCACATGTATAGGGGGAGCATTTCAAAAGATGAAACTTTCAAAGTGTCAAATGTTATGATTTATATCAAACACTTTGAATGATTTTCAAATGGTTTTATGGTTACGAACTTATAGCCCAACAAACAACCAACTAAGTTCACACCGACGAATAGAAGACATAAGGTGGTTAAGGTAAGTATACTTCCAATATCAAACACGAACAAGGGATCTACCCAAGTACATTCCATTAGATAGAATTATAAGTCCTTAGGAAAGATGGAGTTGAATGAGAATATGGGAAAAAAATGTTAACTAAGGCATGAGTTAGCACTGGAACAATCATAACAAGGTGATAGTAATGACGTATTGGTAAACATTGAAGGGGTTGAGGAATGAAAAAGAAATATAAGGATAAAGGGTCTAAAGAAAGAAGCCCTCCATACAACTTAAGACAGAAACTGGGTCAATACATAATCTATCGGATATCACAAAGATGATATTTGGTATTGAAGACAAGACATCATGGACCTAGTGATGCAACCCTAACCACTCAAGGTCTCTCAAAAGACTCTTGTTTCATTTATCACGGAGATTAACACGTTACCTATCGGCTTTCTCACTCCGAGTTAGTAGATATTGAAAAGGTGGCAATTAGCTCCAGCCTCCGATCACTAAAACCAAAACGCACTATTGAGATCCAAAAGAGATCAATAATAAATCTCATTAGGACACAATTCCAAAATACACTTGTTGTTCAACATCAAAGAACGCAAGTGATATCTTAGAGTCCTATGCATTATCCTTGTGATCTTACCAGAACATTCAGAGTGGCGCTGTTTAGCATTTCACAATGACGAATAGAAATCCTTCCAATGTTAACATCAAACAGCATTGCGGTAGGTGACTTGTGCGATCCTATATGGATCAAGCTTGTGTCAACTGGATATCAATTTTGGTCCAGTCTATGAATTGACGACTCAATCAGTCAGATAGTAACTAACTGATTCACTCTTATCATGTTGTCTGCTTTGAGACGTTCCGGTAATAAGAACAAGCAAGTACAGTGAATCTAATGCTTATGTGTTAGATGATCCAATACTTTAAGCTGGAAATCCTATCAAGGAGATTCTTCTAAATTGAATCTACCTGATCACAGGTCGGTCCTCACAGAACCGAAGGTTAACGCTACCTAATATTGACGAATGACAAAGCCATATTTGTCCATAATTATGCTTATTACTAACCTTTAATTTTATGTTTATAAAATGGTGGTGTTATCTTATTCTAGTTTAGTCAGATTCATAACCACATGCTCATACTCAAGACTTAAAGATTCAAGTAATCAAGAAAGCTAAAGATAAAGACTTTCGCTACTCTTATGTTCAAACATCTTCTTTAAAGATATCAAGATTATCAAGACAAAGATTGTCAAGGGAGATTGTTAGACGGCTTTTGTGATGACATAAAGTATGAGCATGTTGGTCCAAAGACACAAGATCGTAAGAAGGTGAAGTATGACAAGGATGATCAAGTAATGACGAAAGATCTCGAAGGCAAAGTCAAAAGACAAAGACAAAGACAAAGAAAAGGTCAAGATCCAGATCATAAATCCATGATTAGAACAAGAGGAACAAGCTTCTCTATTACACGAACAAGACTCAAGATCAAGACAAGAAGCTTCAAAGATCAAAGATCAAGGTCAAAAATTTATGATCACCCCTTAGGGAGAGATTGTTAGAAATTCAGAAAGTGGTAAACATTTATAAGATCTCAACGATCGTCCCTTAGGGGGAGATTGTTAGAAATTCAGCTTTTAGTAAAGTGACGATCATTATCGATCTCATAAGCCTTGTAATAGTTAGTCAATATAAAGCGTGTAATAGTTAGTCTAATAGGCTAGTCCGGCAGGCTAAATGATGTAATAGACCAAGGCCCGGCCCATGAAAGCCCACAAGAAGGCCCATGGTCGGCCAAGGGAATATAAAATGCCCTATCTAGACATAGATAGGGTGTGTGAGTGTGTGTTTCTAAGTGTGTAATGAAAAGATTATCCAAAACACTCTCCACCTCTTTCTCTCTCTAGGAATTTCGTGTGTTATATGTGTATTGATTTGTGTGAAATTACATATTCTTCATTCTGAAATGGTGTTTTGAGCATTTTAAAGGTATTCATGGAATTTGTTGTATGAAGGTTTTCTTGGTGTAGTTGTTTCTCTAAGTGGTCCATGTTGTCATTCAACTCAATTTTTAAATTTCTTGCATTTGTACCGAAGAGTAGTAGGAAAGCTCGTTTATATATTAAACAGTTAGAAAAATCCTTTCGTGTGAGACGTTGAATGATTGTCTTTAGAGCTTTGAAACTATTCATGGAACACTCTTTCAAGATCTGTGCTTGCTTTTGCATTTGTTGTATCTCTTTTCCTCCCGAATCTGAACAAGAAGATAAAGAATCTTTCGTTTCCATTGCAATTGATTTATGAAATATATTATGGATCTCAAGTAGATAAAGTAATATGTTATGGTTTGTTGTTGATGAAATCGTTATTGACGTTAAAGTACTTGAGCTTAATTAACGATTATTAGAAAACTTAAAATAAGGACTAACGATGAAAAAGTTTTAATATAAATGGTTAAAATTGAAAATTTTGAAAATTAAAGACTAAAAAATGAAAATTGTTTTAAAACTAAGTCTAAAATTAAAAATGATTAAAAGTAAAAGGTTAAAATTAAAAATGTTTTAAAGCTAAGGACTAATAGTAAGAATATTTATTAACTAAGGGCTAAAAGTGAAACCTTTTGAAAACTAAAGGTTAAAAGTGTAAAATTAAAATTTTAAACTATATTAAAAAAGTTTCATGCATGTTTTAACGTAGGTTGTCTTCTTCGTTGGAACTTAGCTTAGGTTTAGGGTTAGTTGCATCATTTTAGTGATGTTTAAAGATGATAAACGCGGTATGATGATCTTTGAATGATGGCGATGCTTGTGGTAGTCGTTATAAGACCCGCGAACGTCAAAACTCGAAACCTGATAAACCACGAAGCAAACTTAAACTGCTTGTATAAACGTTAAACCGCGAAGCAACCTGGTTTCACTTGGAGGGTCAAAGTTGTAAAGTCAGATTAGGGTTTCTATTTTCAAACAAAAGACTTTCCCGCCCATATTATAACTTTATCTTCAACCTCTGAAAACCCTAAATCGTAGGACACAACTTAAACCGCGGACTGTGAAACAAACACACCCTTAAATCGCAAGAATCCTTAAACCGCGGGCTACGAATTTTAAACCGCTAGATGACTGAAACTTAAACCGCGGGACGCGGAATAAGTGGAGACCTTAAACCACCAAGGATAAACCGCGGGATGCCTCAACCTTAAACTGCGAAACACGAAGGCTTAAAACATGGAATGAAACTGTTAAACTACTGCTTTCTTCTTGTAAACTGCGGGATGAGGAGGATTAAACCACGGTCACTTCATTGTAAACCGCTGCTACTTTAATGATAAACCGCTGCCACTTTAATGATAAACCGCGGACATACACTTAAACCGCGGGATTCTACTTTTTGCTTTATGTCATTTTTCCCAATTTTTCGAAAAGACGTCTCTTTGTCCCTTTTGTTAAACCGCGATCAAGAACAAACAAATAGGCCCAAAATAAGAAGTTTACAGAAGTAGATAAGCTACCAAAAAAGACCTTCAATAAAATACTTAGTTTTTATATAAGAAATTACATGTTTTGTGTTTTTCGAATAAGCTAAAGAGTCAATAATAACCAAAATAAGCCACAAAAGAAAATCTTTAAATAAGCTTAAATAAGTTGTTATACTACTAAATAAGCTACGAAAAATACCTACTAGGGTTTTAAAGAAGAAAGTAACAAGCTTTTTGATTTTTTAAATAAGCAAACTTTAAAAACCAAAGGAACTTTTTTGAGTCTTATAAGCTTATAATAAGCTTTAATAAGCTATAAGGACCACAAAAAAGGCACAAAAAAGTCTTACAAGTAAGCTATAAAATGTTGAAGAAAATAAAGCTTGAAACTTTTAAAAAAAATAAGCACTTTTATGAAGCTGACCCTAAATAAGCTATTTGAATAAGCTCAAACAACAAAACCACAATAATCACAAATACCCATGGCTTTAGTACCAGTTGTTAACCCATTTATGATCTCATTTCACACCAAGAATAAGAAAAAAAGATGTAGAAATCTAGAGGGAGAAAGAAAGATGTTTAGAGAGAAGGTAGAGAGAAAGGTTGGTTGATTAGATTAGAGGAAGAAGGAGAAATGATCCATCAACACCCTCTCCACATGAGGAAAGGGGCTTATATAGTGCCATGCCTTAACATAGGCGTATGGGCTTCTACATGGGTTGGGATCGGCTTTGGTTGGGCTTAAGGCCCACAACCTATACAATATTAGCTTACATCTCGAGCCCGAGTCCGTTATTTAGCTTATTACAAGAATACAAAGTTACACAAGACATAATGACAAGACCTAAACTAGAATGACCGTGACTTTCTTGTTCGCCTTAATATTTTAAAGGCTAACAATTTTACATATAATTTATTGTCAAATTTTTCTAGATTTTTTTGAGTGCATATGTGCAGTAAACTTAACTGAGCTATTAATATCATGGTACAAAAAAATACAAAAGACATGTTTAGTAAACTGATGAGGTGTCATTTTATACACTTTTTGGGGTTATTTAACCCTCTAAATCATGAAAATATGCTAAAATACATGCTTACTCGTTTATTTTTGTGCTTTTAGCACTTGGATGGAATTTGGAGGAAATATACGTGACTTGGACTCAATTTAGGAAGAAACGGACAAGAACTCAACTCTATACGATTTTTGATATCAAGAGGGAATACAGCGCGTAGAGACGGCATCACAAAACCATGTGACGGCGTCAAAGTGTTCAAGCGACGGCGTCAGAGATCCTTGTGACGACGTCTAAAGTAGCAGACTTAAAGAAGCCCATAGAAAATTTGGCGGGTTGACGACGTCGCAATTAACAATCGACGCCTTCGCGACTATTTTCCTATATATACAGCCTTCGTTTTTAAGGTTTTAAGTGGGAAATTCATACAGGATATTTAGGGAACAATTTTATACAATGGTTTAGTCATTTTTAGGGTTTTATAACCCAGTTGTATCCACCATTACTACATGTTTTATTGAAGTGAAGTTCTTTTATCCCTTTAATCTTTTGACATGACTATGTATTATTTGATTATCGCTTTCAATTAACATGTTAGGCTAAATTTATTAGTGTTTGCTTATGATTGCATGAAAAATAGTTTGTAATTCCTTTTACTATTGCTTTTTGTTGGTGATGTGCATGTTAGGCTCTACAAAACTAGCTTCTTTATTGACCGCAAAGACGTCTAAAGAAACGTAATTATGTAGAAAGGATACCTTCGCAATAGTCTTCATACTATCATTCATTTCTCACATAGATAAACACGTTATCTATCGACTCTCTCATTCTGAGTTAGTTGATATTGAAAAGGTAACAGTCAGCTCCAGCCTCCGGTCTCCAAAACCAAAACGCACTTATTGAGTTTAGAGCCAAAAGAGATCAAATTACAAATCTTGTTAGGACACAATTCAAAAAATACACTTCTTGTTCACAATAAAGAACACAAGTTGTAACAAAGAGTCCTACACATTATCATCAGATCTTGCCAAAACATTCAGAGTGATACTCTTTAGTATTTCACAGTGACGAATGAAAATTCTTCCAGTGTCAACATCAAACAACATTGCGGTAGGTGACTTGTAAGATTCTTTACGAATCAAACTTGTATTAACTGGAAATCCAATAAGATCCAATATATGAATTGACGACTCAATCATGGAAATAACAATTTAGTGATTCACTCTTATCGTGTTGTCTGCTTTGAGACGTTCCGGTAATGAGAACAAGCTAGTACAACTGGAAACCCTGTCAAGGAGGTTCTTTGAATCTACCTAATAACAGGTATAGTATTTATACTGTAAAACAGGGAACCAAAGGTTAACGCAACCAAACTTCGACGAATGACAAAGCCATATTCGTCCATATTTGTTATTATTGCTAACCAGTTAAATGCAGGTACCGACAATGGTGCAACCATCTCCTTCCAACTTCGTCAAATTCATAACCACATACTCATACTCAAAGCTTCGAAGATTTATGTGTCAAAAATGAAAGCTCAAAACAAACAAAGATACACTTCCGCAACTATGATAATCAAAGAACTCCCTCAAAGTCATCAAGATTATGATCAAGTCAAAAGGTCTAGACTAAGGGAGATTGTTAGCTTTCAAGACAAGTATGAGTATGTTGGTGATGAGGTGTCATTTTATAAACTTTTTTGAGGTCATTTAACCCCCTAAATCATGCAAATATCACTAAAATACGTGTTTAATCATTTCTTTTTGTCTTTTTAGCAATGCCATTTAAAGGACATACACATGACTTAGGCTTATTTGGGGATGAGATGGACGAGATTACAACTCTACACCAAAGTCAAAGAAGAAAAAGCGTACAGACTCTGGAGACGGCGTCATAAATTCTAGCGACGGCGTCAGAAGGCCTTAAAGACGGCGTCAGGATTATTGTGACGACGTCAGAACGTATTCGACTTAAAGAAGCCTTAGAAGATTTGGTGGAGAGATGGAGTCAGGATTATAAAGCGACATCGTCGCGATTGTTTTTCTATATATACAAACTCGGAATTAGGGTTTTAAAGGGTGGAACAAAGTAGGGTTCGTTTGGTTTATTAAAGTGATGAATATTGTTAGGTTTTAGGTCGGTTTTAGGATTCTTAAACCCTATTGTATGTACCTTTAATCCATTTTTTAAGCAAGTAAAGTTCTTTATCCTTTAATCTTTCAATATGTCTATGTGTTGTCTGATTAATCATTGTTTTTCGCTTCTCTTTAACATGCTAGGCTAAATCTATTAGTGTTTACTTGTGATTTCATGATACTTAGTTTGTAGATCCTTTTAATATTGCTTCTGGTCGATGGGTGTGCACGTTAGGCTCTAGAAAACTAGCTTCTTAATTGCTTGCAAAGACGTCTAGGGAAACGTGATTGTGTAAAAAGGATACCATCGATAACAGTCTTCATACTACCTTGCCCATATGTAGTTGATCACCTTTTAGGTGTTTTAATGCATGTAATGTACTCTTTGAGGCATTGTAATAGTCTTCATACTACCTTACTTGTGCGTCACCTTAACGGAATATTACATAGACAACGGGTTTGTATAATTCGTTCATGAATTAGGAAACACAAGGGTGACGGGAAATAGAATTAGGAGAAGCAAACTAAGGATTAATTCATGATTATGTAAACATATTTATTTACCTATACGAGTTTCCACACATTAGTTTAGATTTAGTTTAGCTATTTAGTTTAATTAGCTTAAAACCAAAACCCCTTTTAAACCCGAGATTTTAATTGCTTTATAAAATATAAAAATACCAAAATAATCTTCTTTTAATCCTTAGATCTTAGTTACGTTTAGTATGAACCTTCTCAACCTATTCCCCTAGAGAATGATAACAACCCCCCGAGTCTTGCCATACTACACTACAACGGTTAGGTACTCTGCCTATGGAGTTGTAAAACCTGGTGTGTTATAACCCTTGCATCAAGTTTTTGGTGCCGCTGCGTGGAGAATAGTTAGGTTTCGAATTTAATTTAGCTTAGGTCTACTCACTTGATTCCTATCAAGTGAGAATTTAATTTTCTGTCAATTAGCTTTCTTGTAGTCTATCTTTTTCTTCATGTAATTGTTTGTAATTTTTATAATCAAGTTTCCACAATGGATAACACCGACCTATCATCAACATTTAATCCATCAATTTCATTCATCACAAAAAAAATTTGTAGGCTCAATTCGTTCCTTGAATCATTAAACTTAGTTCCCCCATCATCTAATACACAATTTGTTTGCACAAAAGAGAATGATGGAGATGTTATGTTTGTTGAAAAATTAAAAAAGTATGATGATTCTAGCGAAGAGGAGTTAGAAGAGGATGAAAGTGCAGTAACAGGAGAATTAGGAGTGGAGTACTTTGACAAATTTCCAACTAGGAGCTAACTAACATATCATAAGTACTTAATGTGCACCCCGATTCCGTCCTTGTTTTTGAGAAACCCCATCATTGTAGGAGGATGTCCTTCGAACCTTAAAATACCATGCAACATAGGACATGTGATGTGGAGAAAGCCTACATAGATCTTAATTCCCCTATAAATGTCATGACTCGTACGCAATACAATTGGATTATAAGGAAACAACTCGAACCTAGGGAAATCCTTAGGGCATTAGAGGAATAAGCAATTTCACAAGAAGAGTTAAAAGGATGCACATCTTTGTAGGAAGATTAACTTACATTTCAGATTTTATGATTGTTGAGGATATTGGTTCAATCATAGACCCTAGGCTGCCACAAGTAGTACTAGAAAAGCCTTTTGTGGATATATTTAAAATGACTCATGATTTATCATTATGAGTAGTGAAGTTTACAAATGGATCCAATGAGATTGCTTATAAGATGCCCCACAAGATAGAGCAATTTAATTCGCTATCAAATTTGGAAAAAGAACATACAAAATCAGTCTACTTTAGGAACGAGGAATACAAAAGGAGGGGAATAGACTACGTAGTTAATAAGATATTAGGGTTTTATAAAGAATGTTTGGAGCTTGGACCCGAATACTTAAATGTACTTGAAGAAGAAGGAGGAGTCATGTAAGGAGTATGACTCCGAGTCTAGCTACAAGACTCGTTAAATAAACTAAAGTGCTTATTGGGAGGAAACCCAATCTTTTATTTTCTTGCATTTTAGGAGTGTCATGTATGTTTTAATTCTTTATCGTTTGTTTTTATATGTTTGAATTATGTTATCATGCTTTGTTTTGTCTTTAACTTCGTCTTAATTGCAATCAAAGGTATTTTACATCAAATTGTAAAAGAAAATATCCGGTTTCTAAGAACCATTTCAAGCATATTAAATGAATAATTTGGATTAATTCGTGTCTGGTGTGTCTGTTTCGAGTTATATGATTGTTTTTATTGTTTTAGTGGTTTATGCAGTAATTTCTCAGGAAATAACTGATAGGATTCGCTTGTAGAAATTTTCTAAGAAAGAATTTTTTTTCTTTACAGACGCTTGAGACGGCGCCAGGATTAATCCTGACGACGTCGCGTCTCCAGCTACAGTAAAATTCTTATTTTTTTTAATTTGTGAAAATTAGTTTTGTATAAATTTCAAAATTTGTAATTTTCTTAAAACCACAGAAAACCGCGATTACATTAGCACATTCATCCTATCTTTATTGCTTTAGTAGTGTGAAAACCCTAAACAATCACGTTGTATATTATTATCCCACCGATTTTACGTCAGGTGTAGTTGTATCTTGTCTTTGATTTGCAGGTTATATTTGATAAGGAGAAGCCCGAGAGTTCTTAGGAGTTTCATGTGGAAGATTCTTGGATGACGAGTTAGCCGGGATCATTTGTTTCTTCTCCATCATTGAGCAAAACCAGAGGAGTACTAGTTTCTTGTGCCTTTCCTTTTTCCCTTTATTCGTTTTTCGGGTACTTTTAAGAACATTAGGGACAATGTTCAAAATAAGTGTAGGGGAAATAAAGCCTTAGAAACTATTTCTTCATTTGCCTTTGCTTTGTCTTTAAAAAGATGAGTAATATACTCAAACGTAGCGTAGATGTAATTTTAACCCAAATTTAATTTTTTTATGGTACATACCAATGAAAACTTAGTATTATTAGCGTCTCGTAGATAGAAATTATATGACTAGCACAAAAACCCTACCACTCTAAAAAATTCCACCCCAAAAATGTGAGGTTCGCCCCTAGATTTTTAGGAATTCAAGAACCCATCTTTGGTGCTTAAGATAGTTTTACCTTTAGCTTGCTCGAGTTAAGGAATGAGCAATCATGTATGTCGCGTTCATGGATTTGATCGTGCATATGTGGTTTTGTCGCTTTTTCTAGAGCATTGGTATCGGTTAACATTAAATATGAGTGTACCGGTAGTATATTAAATTCTAGAACTTGTTGTGATGCATCCCGAGACTGCTAAATGAGATCGCATTCGTGTGATTAGGATTTGCTAAATGATAAGAGGGACTAGGATAAAACCATGTTTTAAACATGTATTTGTTATTATGGTCACCTCGATCATATAACTATCCCCACACCCTTGCTATGCACTCATTTTTAGTGCAAGACACCCCTATACACCCCCTCCGAGCCTATCTTTTTTGCGGTTCTCGTAATTTTTTGGTGGATTCTGGATTATTAATAAAGAGCATTGTTTACACCCTTGCCAAATGTTACACCCAAATCGCCTTAGCCTTCCTTGTATGTACTCGTTTTTAGTACATTATTGTTATCATCTTTGTAAACCCAGTTAATTATTTGCTTGAGTACATGGTTACTAAGTCGAGTCTTTTATTAGTGTATACAGTTTTGGGACGATTGGGTTTAATGGTTGTTTTTATTTTATGAAGAAATGGGGAAGAAAGTCAAATTATTACCCCCATACGTGCTTAATACACTCCATGTTATTTTAATCTTTTCAATTCGGGTCATTAGTTAGTTTATATTTATGAGCTCTAAAACTCAAGTGTAGGGGTGCAATTATAAACCCCAAGTCATGTATTATTTATGTTTCAGCAGATGACAGGGTAAAAGTGTACGAAAAATATAGAAAAAAAGTGAAAAGAAAAAAAATGAGAAAAAGAAAAGAAAATCAAAAAAAATATTAAAAAATCAAGAAAAAAATGTACGGCCTATCATTTGCTTATGTTTATCTTTATGTCAAAAGGAGTCAGAAAAAAAAGAGTTTGATGTAGAGATTGTATATCTTAGTCCTAGTGTGGTCGAGTCTTGGCTTAGCAATGCCTTTACGTGTATTCTTGTATATTAATTAACTCACAACCACCCTAAATCGACCCAAATATATCACATCCGTTTCCGTTTTCGTTTAACTTACACCCAAACATCATAACCCTTTAAAGACCTCTTTGATAGTAATTCCTAGGTGTTTACGCCAAAGCGGTGAAGGTTTGATCATTTATCAAGCTTATGGTAATTTATATGCTATGACATGTAATGAGTGTTAATTTTCCGTTTCCTGTATTGTTATAAATCATTATACACCTGAGAGAAAGAGAGAATCCAAACACTTATTGTGAGGTGCTAGTATATAATTTTCGTGCTTTTATTACGAGGTCTAATTGGTTATGCCATGAATTATCTTTAAAAAGTAAGTTAAATGCCCCCGATACTGCTATTGTCTAGGTAGAAAAGCCCATTTGCTTGAGGACAAGCAAATCCCAAGTGTAGGGGTATTTGATGAGGTGTTATTTTATACACTTTTTCGGGGTCATTTAACCTCCTAAATCATGCAAATATCACTAAAATACATGCTTAATCGTTTCTTTTTATATTTTTAGCACTTGGATGACATTTGAAGGAAATACACGCGACTTTGGCTCATTTGGGGAAGAAACGGACGAGATTACAACTCTACACCAAAGTCGAAGAAGAAAAAACATACAGACTCTAAAGACGGCGTCACAAATTCCAGCGACGACGTCAGAAGGCCTTAAAGACGGCGTCAGGATTATTGTGATGGTGTCAGAACGTAATCGACTTAAAGAATCCCTAGAATAATCGGCGGAGCGACGATGTCAGGATTTGTTTTTCTATATATACAAACTCAGAATTAGGGTTTTAAATGGTGGAACAAAGTAGGGTTCGTTTGGTTTATTAAAGTGACGAATATTGTTAGGTTTTAGGTCGTTTTTAGGGTTCTCAAACCCTATTGTATGTACCTTCAATCCATGTTTTAATCAAGTGGAGTTCTTTATCCTTTAATCTTTCAATATGTCTATGTGTTGTCTAATTAATCATTGTTTTTCGCTTCTCTTTAACATGCTACGCTAGATATATTAGTGTTTACTTATGATTGCATGATACTTAGTTTGTAGACCCTTTTAATATTGCTTCTTGATGATGGGTGTGCGCGTTAGGCTCTAGAAAACTAGCTTCTTAATTGCTTGCGAAGACGTCTAAAGAAACGTGATTGTGTAGAAAGGATACCATCAGTAACAGTCTTCATACTACCTTACCCATATGTGGTTGATCACCTTTTAAGTGTTTTAATGCATGTAATGTACTCTTAGAGGCCTTGTAATAGTCTTCATACTATCTTACTTGTGCGTTGCGTTAATGAAATATTACATAGACGGCGGGCTTGTATAATTCATTCATGAATTAGGAAATACTTACACATCGCATCACAAGGGTGATGGGCAATAGAATTAGGAGAAGCAAACTAAGGATTAATGCATGATTAAGTAAACACATTTATTTACCTACACGAGTTTCCACACATTAGTTTAGATTTATTTTAGTTATTTAGTTTAATTAGCTTAAAACCAAAACCCCTTTCAAACCCAAGATTTTAATTGCTTTCATAAAATATAAAAATACAAAGATAATCTTCTTTTAATCCTTATACCTTAGTTACGTTTAGTTTGAACATTCCCAACCTATTCCCCTAGAGAACGATAACAACCCCCGAGTCTTGCCTATACTACACTACAACGGTTAGGTACTCTACCTAAGGAGTTATAAAACCTGGTGTGTTACAACGACCGCATCAGTTGGTCAAATGTATCAAGCCAATCATTAGAAGACAAATTAAGATGCATTCAAGGTTAGTAATGATGAAAGATCTCAAAGGAAAAGTCAAAAGACAAAGAAAAGATCAAGATTAAAATCATAAGTGCGTGATTGGAACAAAAGGATCTAGCTTATCTATTACACGAACAAGACTCAAGATCAAGACAAGAAGCATCAAAGATCAAAGATCAAGGTCACAAAGAGAAATCTCTATGATCACCCCTTAAGGGGAGATTGTTAGGAATTCAGAAAGTGTTGATCATTAATGAGATCTCAATGATCGTCCCTTAGGGGAAGATTGTTAGGAATTCAGTTTTACTGAAGTGACGATCATTATCGGTCTCACGAGTCTTATAATAGATTGAAATATGCTAAGTGTGTAATAGTCCAACAACATGCCCATAGAAACCCAAGTAAGGCCCAACATGGGTTCTAAAGACTATATATAGGATCCCCTCTTCACATAGAGAGGGTGTGAGTGTGTGTGTGTGTAAGGAATGTGTGTAAAAGAAATATTCTCATCCTTCCTTATGAAATAAACAAGTGATTATCAAGAGCACCTACACAATCTTTCTCTCTTCTATGATTCTAGCACATGTGTGATTTCTAATTTCCTACACTATACAATGTGAGCACTACAACGTAACTCCTCACATCAGTTATAAATAGATAGATCAAGTCTTAATCTTTAAGCTTAACGCTCAAGCAAGTTATCTTTGAAAGTCATGCAGCCAACCAACCCCGACTTAAAGAAAAAAAATAAGTACACGCCTTCGTGAAATCCCACTTCAATCTAAAATAAGTAATACCAAATCAGCCCCGTAATCACTTTGACATTTTAAATTTCAAAACTAGCCTTAGCGTTTAAGTAAATCTCAATAAAGATAAATTTCCGTATGATTTTATAAGTCCGTGTCCAATTAAACCATTAATTAGCCAAAAGTCATCTTAAACATCCTTATACCAGTTAAATAAAATAAAACAAAACCCAACGTTAAGCAGGGGTGAGCAGAAAAACCAAAAAAACGAATAAGTCGAAAACCGAAACTGAACCGAACCAAAAATAATCGAACCCATGGACGGAACTTGAACACTTTTGTTGGAGGGGCCATTATATAAGGTATTCATTTTAAGGGGGCAATATGCATTTTTCCTCAACATTTGGTGTAGAAATTAACTATAACTATTAGTAAAAGGGTAAATTTTCATATTGACAAGAAATTTGGGGGGCCATAGCCCCCTCTGGTCCCTACAAACCTCCGTCCCTGATCGAACCGAACTAATAACCGAACCGAATTCGATAAAACCGAACCGAACCGAACTATTAATTCGATTCTCGGGTTGGATATGGATTTGATAATCCAAACCGAAAACCGAATTCATATAAATATATATTTTTTTATATATTTATATATATAAATACCATTAAAATGTTATTATAATATAAAAAATACTTTTTATGTTAATAATAATTTTTTGTTTACTAAAAATCTATGTAATTATTTTTTTTAAATAGTAAAATTCGGGTTATTCGGGTCAACCCGAAAACCGAACCGAATTCGAATTCGGTTTTCGGTTCGGTTCGGTTCGGTTGAATTCTAGTTCGGTTTGGTTCGGTTTTCAGGTTGACCCAAAAAAAAGTTAACCAATAACCGAATAACCTGATAACCGAACCGATCAACACCCGTTACGTTAAGCACATTTAGAAATCAGATTTGTCCATTTTTTCAATTCATATTCGGATAGAACTAGGCCCACTCAAGTTACATATTGCCAGCCCATAAACCAAATTGTGATTAGTACCCGATCCATATTCAGCATTAGCATATATACTAAAATGCGTGCTACAGTAACTCCGTTAGCTACAGTAGGGCCCAAAAAAGCCTGTTTTCTTTGATCCAGTCCACCCCTTACTCTAGGTTTACCTGTACCCTAGCATTAGATATTTCCGTTTTCTCTTTTTTATTAGTTTTTTTCTTTTGTCTTGATAAAGACGCTTCAAAATCTGTGTTCCTAGAGATTGTTGTTTCGCGATACTTCCACTTTTGGTTGATTTAGTGATCGTGTTCATCGAGCGAGATTACGGTATGTTCTTTGATTGTTTTTCTGATTTTCTATTGATCTTACAGTAATAAGTTCGCCTATTGCATGTTTTATGTGTGCATGTTCTTTTGCTAATCGTTTTTTGTCTCATATCGTTGCCATATAATTGATGCGATTACTAGCAGTATCTACAATTACTTTGCTTAGTTTTGTTGATTCCAACAACTACTTTTACATACGGAATTTGTTGATCTATTTCAATATTGTATTTAGGGTGTTTTCATCCATTTAGTTACCAGGAATAAGTTTTGCCTTCTATTTTATTAGTATTTATTATCTTTTATTTTCTTAATGAAAACTAAAAGGAAGTTAGTTGCCAAATCTTCTCCTTCTACTAAGGATGATAATCATGCTTCCTTCGATGTTGGTTATCATGTTTATGAAGCTGATTCAACTATTTCCCCGAAGAAGCAGTGTTTAGGTGGTTCTAATTTTATATCGTCTCCGGTTACTAATGTTACTTCGTCTGGTATTCGGGACATCACAACTATTAGTGGCACTGCTGTTCCAAATATAGATTTCGGTCAGCCTATTGCAACATTGCACCGAAGTGATGTTGTCCCAGATACTGGTTAATAAACACAGCCCATGTAATTTTGTTGTACCCGGCAGCCTACTACACATCCAAAACTAGAGATATAAAAAACTCATTTCCCTAATTATATTATATATATACTCATTAGAGAAATGAAACGCCGTTGTTTTTGACATAATTTCACTGTTCACCATGAACAATGCTTATTACTGTTCATCGTGTCACTGTTCACGGCCTGACCCAAATAAACTGTCGTTTACTGTTCATCGATGTGGCAAAAAAGAAACGACCCAATATACAGGGGCGGAGCTAGGAGGGGGGCACGAGGGGCAGGTGCCCCCACCGGAAAACTTTGTAGTGTAACATTTTCGAATTTTTTTAGGTATTTTCTTGATTCCCCCCCCCCCTCCAAAATAAGTTGTCTTCTCCAAACTGATAAGCAAAATCAGTGTTTTAAAATGCAATACATATTTTGTGTGTTGCGTTTTTTACAACTTGAATTATAGAGATGGTGAAGAAGTGGTGAAGAAAATGAAGTGGATACATTTAAGAAGATAAAGATGGTAGAGAAGTAAACTTTTGACTTTTCTTTCATTGGATTTTGTAGTAAGGATACTCACGTGGTAGTTGTACTATTTGTGCAGTGTATGTAACTTTTTAAATTCCTATTTTATTTCAAATTTATTTTGTGTTTTTCAGTTTTGTATTTTTATTTTTAACAAGTAAGAGCACGGGGAGCGGTCGTGCCAAACTTCTCGTGCCATAGAGAAAATAGTGGTGTCACGTCAGCAAAATGGAGTTTGGCACCAGAATTGCTATGGCACCAGAATTCAGCGGCATTGGTTGGCACCAGAATTTCTGGTGCCAAACTATTTTTTAATTATTATTTTTAATTAAAAAACTTATAAAAATTAAATTAAATAATAAAACATTACATAAAACTTAAACATTACATAAAAACTTAAACATTACATAAAATGTTGATACGACTCGTAATCTCGCATATAACGATCATAGACGGGTTGAAAGAAAGCATCATAATGATCGTATGTGTTGGTTGTGTCGAAATCGTTGAGATTATTTGGATCCATATTTCAAAGAAAAATGAGAAGTATTGATGTAGAATATATATAGAAATTGTGTGTGAAGTTATAAAATATAAAAGGGGTATTTATAGGATTTTAAAAGGGTAAAAATAAGATTTTGGGGGTTTTTTTTTTCAAAAACCCGCTCCCCCTAACGGTTAGTTTTTCAAAAAAAAAATTGTAACACCCCCAATTTGGGTCGCAGCAGAATAAGGATCCGGGGCGTGTTACTTCATAGATCAATACCACAAGATGTATATAAAACGACCAAAAAGTCGTTTAAAACTGATACATTGGATT
>BQNB010031069.1:0-21768 GCA_026074375.1 Tanacetum coccineum
TAAAATATCTTTTCTCTTTTTCTCTCATCTCTCTCTCTTCTTTCTCTCTCTAAACCATTATCTCTTTTCTAGTTTCTTGGATCGATCCGTGGTTATTAAATATCCTGCGCGTCACATTAAATGTGTAAGGATATAAATAGATATTTTCTTATTAGAAAATATCTAATTCTCTCTTCTCATTATTTCTAAAATATCTTTTCTTTTTTTCTCTCATCTCTCTCTCTTATTTCTCTTTCTAAACCATTATCTCTTTTCTAGTTTCTTGGTTCGATCCGTGGTTAGCAATACGAAGTGAAAGTGTAAATCGGGTACCGACAATTGGTATCAGAGCAGTAAGAAAAGGTTTTATGGTTCGATCTTATACCCAACAACATCTTAATTTCACGACGATTCTGAAGTCATAAGGTGGTTAGGTTAGGAATCAATCCTATGATCCAACCAGAACCGGAGGATCTACCCAAGGATAATCCAAAGTTAGAAATAGCAGTCCTTAGGTATGATTGGAGATGAATGTATATGGGAATAATGCCGACTAAGATTGAGCTAACACTGGAACAATCACAACAAGGTGTTAGTAATGACGTCCTGGTAAGCATTGAAGGCGTTGAAGAATGAAAAAGAAATGTATGGATAAAGGGTGTAAACAAAGAAGCCCTCCACACAACTTAAGGCAGAAACCGGGTCAATACATATGCTGTCAGAATCACAAGTTGATTGCTGACATTGAAAACGACATCATGGACCCAGTGATGCAATGCACAACCCTTCCCAGCCATTCGGGTTTCTCTCAACAGAAACTTGTCTCATTTGTCACAGAGATACACACGTTATCTATTGACATCTCATTCCGAGATTGTTGATATTGAATAGGTGGCAATCTGCTCCAGCCTCCGAGTACTAAAACCAAAATGCACTAATCGAGTCTAGAGCCAAGAGATCAATAAAAATCTCGTTAGGACACATTCCATTTCAAACACTTGTTGAACATCATCAAGTTTACAAGTTGTTAACAAGAGTCCTACGCAATATCATTGTGATATTTGCCAGAACATCCGAGTGATACTTATGTATTCACAATGAAGATGGAAATCCTGCTTGAGCCAGCATCAAACAAGCTCTTGGTAGGTGACTTGTGAGATTCTATATGAATCAAACTTGTGACAACTGGATATCGATTTGGTCCAGTAAATGAATTAACGGTTGATGAATTTTGATAAAAGCTTAAAACTCCTGATGTGTTACAAAAACGCTTTTACAAGTAATACGCCGATTGATTTTTAAATCAATTTTCTGGATTATCACTAACGTAAACTTGCAGGTTCAAACAGTGGTGACAGTATCCCAATCAACCAAAGTTGATTCATTACCACATATGCATGCTCATTCTACAAAGACAATCTATCATGAAAGCTCAAGATTTAAAGACAAAGACTTCCGCTAAGTCTGATTTGAAGCTTTCAAGATGAGGCATAGTATGAGAATGTTGGTCAAAGACACAAGATCGCAAGATGGCAAAGACGTCAAAACAAGCAAGGAATAAGATTTGAAGATCTCGAACTAAAAGACAAAGTCGAAAGACAATGACAAACCCTCAAAGTCAAGATTACAAAGCATGAAGGAACAAAACTACAACAAAGAACAAAGAGAAAGACCAAGACCACATGCTCACTTCGGGGAGATTGTGAGCCTCCATTTTATTGAGTCATTAAAGAAGCTCGTTTCTGGTGTGTTCAAGACCTCACTTCGGGGGAGATTGTTAGCCTCAATTTATTGAGTCAAACAAGGAAGCTCGGTCACTCTACGATGGAGCTTCGGTCTTTAATTAGTTAATGTTGTAACAGGAAAATATCGGGAATCGGGCTCGATAGATAATCTAATATTGTATATGTTTCGGGTTTAATCCCAAACAAAACCCGAGCCCGGGTCCTAGTTAAATATCCCGCGCGTCACATTAAATGTGTAGGGGTATATATATATTTAGATATTTTCTAAATATCTAAATATATATATAGATATTTTTCTTTTAAAAAATATCTAATTTCATATATCTAAATTTCTTTTTCTATCTTCTCTCTCAACTCTCTCTCTTCTCTCTCTATTTTCGTCACTCTCTCTCCTTCTCTTTTCTTGATTCGTGGTTCGTGTTTATGAAGTGAAGTGTTAAAACGGGTTCCTACACATACAATTCCTTTATTGTTTATGCTTTGTTCTTTTATGCCTAGAAGCAAAGTGTCATTCTTCTAGAATTATCCCGATAAGGATTTCGTGCAACCCAGGCACCTATAGGGTCGAAATACTTTATACAGAAAGTAAACTCAACACGATTCTAGTAAGATATCCAGGATTATCACTACACCTACCGATTTACTTAATAAACCGTATAAATTAATTTTTACTGTGATAATCAGTGTTGAGAGGGAAAAGTAACTGTGAAGGAGATGACAAACACTTGGAAAGCTTGTAAGTTTGAAGGTGGGTGGTCGGTGGTGGGGGGTGGGGGGGGGGCCGATGATTTTAGACAGTGGCAGAAGAAGATGCATTTCTTGTTGACGACTTTAAAGGTTGTGTATGTTTTGACTACTCCTATGCAATTTATTTTTAAAAAAAGAGAAAAAATGATACGGGGGAAGCAATCAGACAAACACACAGTGGGAAACATTGACTACAAATGCATAGGAACACAATTGAATGTAATCTAACACCTCATTTGTAGATATACAAACGTTGAATCTGCAAAGGAGTTGTGGGATTCTCTTTAATCTAAGTAGATGGCAGAGGATGCTTCTAGTAAGAAGTTCCGTGTGAGTAATTTCAATAATTACAAGATGGTCGATTCTAGGCCTGTCATGGAATAATTCAACGAACTCCTTAGAATCCTTGGACAATTTGAAAATGGATGAATCTATATCTGTTTCAAGTGTGATAGACAAGTTGCCTCCTTCCTGGAAGGATTTCAAACATAGTTTAAAACATGGTAAAGACGATTTGTCTTTGGTTCAACTTGGTAGTCACTTACGCATAGAGGAGTCTCTAAGGGTGCAGGAGAGTGACAAGGTCAAAGGTAAAGAATTTGCTGGACCCTATGTGAATATGACAAAAGAGGGTGGAAAAAATAAAAACAACAAACAAAACAAAGGAAAGAAACATGGTTTAAATGAGAACAATGGTGGTTCTTGTTCCAACAAGAAACCTAAATTGGAATGTTAGAAGTGTGGCAAAACTGGTCACTTTAAGAGGGATTGTCGTAGTGGAAACAAGAAGAATAACGCAAATGCTGGTGGTTCGGGAAAGGGGTCTAAGGACCAATCCCAATACCAAGGTTGATGCAATTGCGTGGTGGATTAATTCTGGTGCCACAACTCATGTTTGTAAAGATCGTTGATGGTTTAAGACATATGAACCGATGGAAGACGGATCTGTTCTTTATACGGGTGATGATCATTTCACTTCTGTTCATGGAAAAGGAAGTGTGGTGTTAGAATTCAGTTCTGGAAAATCTATTACTTAATTTAATGTGTTGTGTGTACCAAAACTTCGTAAAGAATGTTAATTTCCTGGTCAGTGAATTTAAATAAATGTTGATAACAAACAAGCTGTATGTGAGATCCAATAAGTATATATTATCGAAATCTGATGTATTTGTAGGATTTGGTTATTATAACAATGTAATGTTTATGTTAAAGTTGTGTAGAATATCTTAACATATAAATGGAAGTATTCACTTTAGAGTTTATAGAGGAAAAGAGATGGTTGGATGAACACTTAGAGAGAGAAAGAAAAAGGATAATATTAGCTTAGTGAAAATGTGAGAAATAAACAACCAACACCCTCTCCATGTATAAAGAGGGTTTATATATGACTTACAATGCCGGTCCATGACCCTTATGGTCTTATCAAATGGCCTTTGGCGCCGTTAGCTTTCCTAACATAACCATACAAACATACTACAGCTACGACTAACTATAATTTGTAGTGACCGACAATTTATTTGTAATTGTCTAACAAACTCCCCTAAAGGAGTCCACTCCAATTTACAAAAAAGTTAAACTTAGCAACTATGCTTTTAAACTTTGGTCTTGACTCGTAGCCGTATTCTTCAATCATTAACTTGTGATTTGATGTAGTGATCATTGACTTTTGATGTGAGCTTGTTCATTATCTTGACTAGAACGTGAGAATGTGATCTTGAACACCTTGAGATCATCAACCAAGCATAATCTCGTTTCGCCATCTTATAGACTTTGCCATCTCATGAACTTGTGACTTCTGGACCGACACGCTCATACCTTTCTTGATTTGATGATCTTAAAAAGCTTTAATAATGCATCTTTCTTGAATTTCTTTAACTTTAACACTTTGTCGCTTCAAGAGGACAATGTATCAGAGTAGCGAAGTCTTGAAACAGTACTTAGCTTTCATGATGTCTATATTATTTGTTTGGTTGGGTATGAGCATGTGCTATGAATTCTTGAGTCGGAGGAATCATACCATCCATCACCATCTTTAAATATTCCTAAAATAAAACAGTCAGCAATAAAGTAAGGGACGAATATGACTTTGTCATTCGCCGTGGTTGGTTGATAACATTCGAACCGTGAGGATCGAGCCTTTATAATATCGATTCGATTTAAAATAATCTTCATTGACAGATTTCCATTTGTAGTAACGAATCTTTCTAACATATATGTATTGATTTCATCGTACTCAGCATGTTCGCATTATCAGAGCGTTCGTGTTTTTTTTTTTTATTTTTTCCCCGTTCTCAAAGCATATACAAATATGAGTTAACCACAGTTACTATCTAATCGATTGAATAAAAAAATTGATTTGAAAATCAAATCAACGTGTCACTTGCTAAAGTGTTATTGACACTCAAGAGTGTTAATCATTTCAAAATTTAATCTGCAATCGTCAATTCATAAACTAAACAATTTTATTCTATAGAATCGGCACCATCGTTCTGTTCATAGTTGTCAACAAGTTTGAATCATAAAGAATCCACAAGTCCACCTACCCCTATGACTTGTTTGATGTTGCTTCAAGCAAGATTTCCATCATCATAGGGAATGAAATTACTAGGATGTACTGGCAAAAATCACACATGAAATGCTTAGATCTCTTAAAATATGTTTAACTTTGTGTTATTCACATTATGTGATATATCAAGCATGATTTGGACAAGTGTCCTAATCAGAGGATTTATGATGATCTCTTTTGGTTCTAGTACTCAATTAAAGAGCATACCTAGTAGAATTTTTTTTATAATATAAAAAGAAAAGTAGTATTTGAGCTAGGACAGCTGCCACCATTTTTCAATATCAACTAACTGTGGAGTGAGAACTATATACAAAATCTGTAATCTCTGTGAAAAATGAAACAAAAAGTCTGTTGATGACACTTGAGTATGGCTAGTAAAATATCTTGTGGGAGGGATTTTGCGTTGCCGTAAGCGTTTAACTAAGCATTTCCATGACTGTCTTTCAATGATCAGACAAGCAACGTTTAGTGTTTCAAGACAATATATGTATTTGAACCGCATAGACAGCCATTACTGCCTAAGTGTGAAAGGTTTCCTTTCTTCTTTTCACCCATTATCCTTACATTTCTTTTTCAAATTCTTTAAAACCCCTATCACTGCTTATCATGACTTCAAAAAATAACACTTGTTGGTGTTTGTATATTCCAGTGTTTGCTCCATCATAGTCGGCATTATTCAAATCTCACTTTTTCTCCTTTTGTATCATAACCTCATAAGGACTTCACACTAACGAGTGGATAGAAATAATCCTTGGGTAATCCCTCCGGTGTCTGCTGGATCCAAATGATTTGAATACCTCGGCCTAACCCCATATAACTCTATAAATTTAATACATGGTCATTTCTTTTGGGTATATCTCATCACAATCAAAACCAAAATCATTAAAAAGATTCAATCAAAGTTTTGATAAAAAGAAACTCAAAAGATTTACACTTGTGAGAAGTTTTTCATCAGTAAAGCACTAAAAATCGTCCCCTTAACAGTGACACCGTAATCGTAGGTACATAGTGCATAAGAGTTGGAGTGCATTAGAGTCCATTTTTATATGATCACATTCAGATACAAATTAGAAATTTCAAGTTTAATCACAATTCTCTTGCCCTTATCTAAAGAAGTTTAATCCCTTCATATTTTGTATATCAATTAATTAAACATTCGGGGACAAAATGTACATAATCACTTTTAGGAAAATTTTAAGCTCCCCCCATAAAGTTTTGAGGTAATAATAAACTAGGCTGAGTAAATAAAATGATTTGAAAAAATTTTTCATTTACTAAGAAATTTTTTGAAATTTTTTACTCGATCACAACCGTAATTTTCACCAAAAAATCTATCAACAACCATAAACAAATTTACAAGTTTATGATATGCGAAATGACCTTTGAGATATGAACACAATATGGCGAAGTCATATTGTTCTTTGCAAATATGACGAAGTCATATTGTTCTTTGCAGCAATCTAAGGTCAGTTCCGTAGAGTCTACTGCCAACAAATTTCTCCGAAAAAAAAAAAAAAAAAAAAAAACCCTCCTCATCACCCCCCCCCCCCCCCTTTTTTTTTTTCCTTTAGCAGCTGATAATGTCTATGAAGCATGAAAAGGAGCTCTTTCTTTCCAATGTACTCTATCTTCTCTTCGGCAAGTACTCCATGTCGATATTCTTGGTAATGTCTTCGAGCGAAGAAAGAAGTCTTGTTAACATGCCATCACTGAACTTGTACAGTTTGTAGGAGCGCATCAACTTGTTCCTCTTGTAGTCGTCGACATGAATGAATCCTTGAGGGTCATCGATGATTGTAGGCTTTTCTAAGATACGGTCTTGTAGTATCAGGCTTGGTGACGTTGATCTTCTTTTGATAACCTTCAACTCTAAGTTGAAGATCCTCGACTCGCTTATGAATAACCATACTTCTGGTGAACATCCTTAGGGCTATTGCGAAGTCAGCAACATCTCCCCGATAATTGTGAGCCATTCTTAACCACAATAATAACGATGATCCTCGATATCATTGAACCGATAGTCATGGAAATTCACCTTCCGTTGAATCTGTATAATGCGTTATCATCTTTTACTCACGACTACAATCTCTTCTAAGTACCTGTATCCATGTTTCCTCATAACCTTGACATGAGTGACTGCCAGAATACGTTTTGTAGAATATACATCTCCTCTTGATTGTATGCCTCTTGCATATGCATAGAAGGACTTACGTTGTTGTCTCCAATGTGAGATACCCCATAACGCATATCTATCATAAGCAACTTTAACAGGACTCCATATGTTTGGAACCATGTCTTCAATGCCTGGTAGATCATACTTAGCGGCCTTTGTCTTGGTAGTAGACGTCGTGTATGTCATAGTCGAAATTCCTCCTTGTAGATACTTGAGATCATTGTTGATGAAGAATTCGAATGGTACTCTTTGACGTTTTCCACGCGTGATCAAAGGAAGGGGTTTGGAAAGATCAAATGGATAGTCACCGCCTTCAGGATTTTCCCAATCAAGCTTTTCTGAAAGAGCCTTATAGCATTCTTCAAAGTCATATTCTAATTCAGCATAATTAGAGCGGGTGCCTTTGAGTAGTCTGAATGCTGGTCCTAGCAAGACTTCTTGAGTTAAATTCTCAATTTTTAGGCCATTCAAGATGTATGAAGAGAAGTCTATTGGAGTGCTCATCAATTCATCAAAGTCCTTCAACGATTTATCAGTAGAAGTGGAAGCTGCGAGAGTCATCAACCAATTTTGAGTTGGTCCTTCCTGTATAGCCTTGCTAATATGCCCGTCAGGGTCAGTGGGTTCTTGAGGTGGTGTATGTTTCTTGAACCATTCACTTCTAGAGGCAATCTCTTTCCTAGGTTCATCATTTTTATCACCCAGATTCCCTTCTTGATCTTGTGGCATGTCAAAATCCGCAACCTCGAACACTGGTTCCTCTGATTGAACAGACTTACCAAAATATTTCGGTTGAGACTTGGTGCCTTTGGAAGAGGCAGACGTTGAATCTTTCTTTTTTGGACCAGTGGTTGGTTCTGCATCTTTGCTTAGCTTTCTTATCTTTAACCCTTGGTCTGATCCAGCGGAAGGGTCTTCATCTTTGTCTTTGCGGCTTCGCATCAAAGAATACACATCATAAGAGAAGAAGAAATCTTTGTCGAGATCGTAAGATTTTTTAAACTATCATAGCAATCTCGGTGTTCGGGAGCTGCCAGATATGATTCACGTTTCTCCATTTTGTCGATAAGAATCTTCTTTAACTCAAATTCAGTAAGTGTAGAAGCAGCCTCATAAGTAGAATGTGGTTGAGAAGACACCTTTGCTAGAGTAACTTCATCACATGATTCTTTAATCAACTTTTTGATCACAGGTGGAGGGAAGTTAGACACTTCCTTGGGCAGAATCTGAGGCAGCTGATCTTTTACTTGCTCTTTGATTCTTGCCGTGAGATACTCTGAAAGGAAGTTCATGAATTCTTCTCTGGTTTCATCAACTAAAGTTGACACTTGAGTGTGTAGAGGGTCCTTTTTAAGTTCAGCAACTTCTTTTTCTAATGTTGTGATTCTATCGTTAAATCGAAAGACTGATGATAAAGGATTTGAAGTTTTAATTGTCGACGGAGGAGTGGGTGTTGCTTGTATTTGTAGAGGAGTGAAGGTGTGTGATGATTGAGGAATGTTTATGAATACAGGTGATGATTCAGTGATAATAGAAATTGGTATTGTAAGAAGAGTGGGTGCCTGAGTTCTTGAGACCTCATGGTGGACATGAACATCTAGTAGAGAAACTATTTCTGCATCAGCGTGAGGAATATCTATAAAATCTAAGAATTTAGATGTCAAGTCGGATGAACGAGAAGAACTAGTAACAGGAACTTTAGTCTTCTTCATAATAGTAGTAATTGTCACATAAGCATCATCAATAACTTGTTCTTGAGTAGTCTCTAAATTTTCATTCCCTGGTTGTGCGTCATTCATTTCAGCATCAACACCCTCACCTTGAACAACCTCTTTATTATCTGGAGTGGTTTCTTTCAATCTTGCATCTACATCATCATCAAATTGGTAGGTTGTATCATCCATTCCCTTTTCTTCATCACTTTTAATCACATCATCGCTTTCTGATTCCATATCATCATCATCTTTATCCTCAGTGGGGGAAGGAGTATGAACAAACTCCTCCTCTTCTTAATCATCATCTTCAGATTCTTCTTCTTGCTCTGAATCAGATTCTTGCTCTTCACTTTCATTCTCCTGCTCACTGTCTTCATTACTTAATTCTTGATCATTGTTGCTATCGTCTTCATCATTACCCCAAGACTCAGATTCACTCGTAGTCGAGTCATCTTCTGTCACATCGGGAACCCCTGGTTTATCACCAGTTCCTTCACTTGTGACAGTAGGTGTGATCTTATCAATTCTTGGTGGTGTTTCGGCAACCGTACCAGAACTACTAGTACGTGTCTTGTGAAAGTCCCTTAAACTCTTCTTTCTTAATTCTTTCATCTGAGCTTCTTCAGTCAATTCAGTCAAAGCTAACTACAGATAACCAGATCACTTCCTTTGCCACATAACCTCTACCTCTTCCTTTTCTTTTAAGACTTTTGTTTTCTATAGGAGGCTCCTCTGATAATGAAAATACTTGTTGCTGGCTTAGAGGTGAGAGCTTCTTGACATATCTCGTAAACACCTTTTGCCTTTTGTGACAGGTTCTTCATCTACAGGGACTAGATCACTGTCTTTCTTAGATGGAGAAGCTTTCTTAAATTTTCGAGCCATCTTGGGAGGTACAACACCTGTAGCATAGCCTAGATAAGTCTTGTACGCTTTACTTTCCTTCATCGCTGGACTGGTCAAACATTCAGGAAGAATAGCTCCATAGATCTGAGTTGATTCTTTTGCAGAGACAAATCTTAAGGAATTAATCAAGTAGTCATCTTTGGAGGTGTGCATCCCAATTTTGTTTCTCCAGGAAAGTGACTTTTCTTGAATAAGGAAGTGGTGAATGATAGCTTTGGTGAATCGAGGGTAGTACATCTTTTCTTGCTTTTTGTAGACTCTGTTTTCAATCTGGTAGATGAAGTCTTCCCAAAGTAATTCCACATAGTCTACATTTTTCTGATAGAACATACCCCAAAGGATTTGAGCTCTGGAGAGACGAAGCTTGTCAAGACCACTAGTCTTTCCAGATAAACCCCGATTGATAAGAGCAGCAAAAGTTCTCCAGGGTTGATGCATCTGATCGACAACAACATCATTGAGTGAATTGATCTCCCGAGTATGACCGAGTTCTCTTAAGAAAGACACAGTGTCTTCTTCAGAAGGTAGTGAATCAAAGTCTCTACTCGGCACTCTTGGGCAAATCTGAAAGATATCTCTGAAGACTTCCAAAGTAAGTTTGAATCGTTTCTTCTTGTCAATCTTTAATTTGTAGAAGGTGTCATGCTTGTACACAGAATTTTAAAACTGGTGCATGTACACTTCAGGGACATCCACAGTGATGAGAAATACAGGATAGCATGAAGTGAGAGCGATAGCATCCAGAACGACTTGAAATGTGGGTTCTCTTGGTGTCAATCCGCGAGGGATTCTTCCATTGCATTTTCCGATGTCAAGTCTATTCTCCTTGGGAACAAGCTCAAGATCAAGCTTGGTTTGTTGAGCAATGATGGAAGACATGATTCTGCTAAAATTTGTCACATACAGTTCATATACAAACACACATATATATATAACAGATAGACAATTTAGACCATGATGCATGATTATTGATGCAAGACAAGATTTACAACAGGGGATAGGCAAATAATTACTCGACAACAAATTGATACACATGCACACAATGCAAAGAGCTATTACACATGCAAAAAGGAGACACACACACTCATATACCACATTAACTATAGGCCAACTATTAAAATCAAGGCAATTACTAAGATTACTAAGGAAAATTAAACCTAAGATAATCACTAAGTGACAAGATAGGGATTAATTATACTTAGATAAGGTTATGCTATTAGATTACCAAGATTATGAGATTTGTTCTACAAAAAAAAAATCAAGTATAGTTAGCCTATAGAGAGTGTATAAATCGCCTGTGTTAAGTGCCTATGTATAGTTCGCCTGTTAAATATCCATGTATAGTTCGCCTAATTAACCTTAAACGTATGGTTCACCTGTTAATTATACAAAACGTATTGTTCGCCTGGTTCGCCCGAATAAATCCTATGTATTATTCGCATGTGTAAACGCGAACGTATAGTTCGCCTGCATTATTTCTATGTATTGTTCGCCGATGAATATTCATTTAAGTATAGTTCACCTATACAAAAAGATTTCGCAAAAAATTTCACCCTTTTAAGCCACACAAACTATCACAACTTGGTCACATAGCATTTTGGAATCATTCTAACATCCTTTTTAACATGAATTAACCACAAATCTTGATTTTTTACTTGTTCGAGCCATAAGAACATGAAAAACCCAAAATATTTAAGAAACATCATACAAGCAGGTTTAATAACACACAAATGCACTCAATCATTCATTATATCAGTTCTAAACCTAAACCCATAAACTTTTTCAAGTTTTTGCCCATTTTTAATAATTTCGACATCAAGAATCACTCGAATCATATGAATGAGTTATCCCCATTAAAAACTTTTATGGGTACAACATCTAGACCCTATTAAGACCAAAACCCCTCAATCATTTTAACTTTTCATCCACTTTTTAAGGTGTCTCAAGTTAGGTCATTTTTAGGGTTTTTCACGCACAATTCCAAGGTTTGGTTAGATTATATTGGTATTATATCATTAAAACACGAGTACCTTAAGCTTAAAACGAAGATTGAGTAGGTTGTTGAAGGTCTTGAAAATTAACAATGGAGGTTTGAAGTGTTATGTGTGTATGATGAGAGAAAGAAAAGGGCGAGGAGGTGTTTATGTTCAAATCTTTTTAAAGTTTGGCATAAATGCCCCCTGAGGTTTAATGACACTTCTAAGTTTCTCAAAACTTTTCCTAAGGCAATTATAAGTTTCCCTTCATGGCGAAACTAGACCCTAAAGATTAGTTATCAAACTACCGACTTAATCAATTTGCATTAATAACCCTGTAAGCATTAAACAGTAACCATGATAAATCTCGATTGAGTTAAAGTTTAATAACCCGCCCCTATTAATATCACCCCGATATCATTAAAACCATTTCTGATTGAACATTATTAGTTATAAAAGATGATATGACAGGTTTGCTCCCCCTCAAATAATGACCCATTTTCTATTGAAAGAACTGTAGTCGTTATTTGATGGATCAAAATTGTCTTAGAAAATGATGACCTGATGAATCTGAAAGATGATTATTTTATATTTTGAAAAACAACACCCAAGAAAATAAGATTTCTCTTATTTTGACACATAAGTGCACTGACACGTACACTCATGGATTATAAAAAGCATGGGTTGTGATGCAAAGTAATCACATGCCTTTGAATGAATATAAAGTAATATCATTCACTCCGAGAAAATTAATTCTCCCGTTATGAGGTCAAGTTTATCTTCCTTGACGACATACTTTGCCTTGCAATGATGAACGGTTACCCATCAGAATAATAGCAAGCCATTTGGCATGTTTTGAAAGCTTTTAAACTTCTGCTCGAAATTCATTTAACAGCCCGTATCATTATTAAATGACATTTCTAAGGCCGTAAATGTTATCTGTGGAAAACGTAGGGGGGGTGAATACGTTTCTGATTAAAATCTAAAAACTTTTTATATCAAATGCCTGAACAATCGTGACTTAATAGAAAAAGTACTAATATTAGTCCATGACTATATCAAGTAAAAAAGCATAAACATCAAGCAATAACAGAAAGCATAAAATATCAAAGTAATAGAAATAACGTATTAAAGAGAAAGCACACCGACCACGATTGATTTATATTGGTTCGGTTCACATGAGCATCCTCATCTGCCCTACACCCACTCCCCGAGTCCCCCACCTCGTAGAGTTTACTACACTAGATCAACATGCTCCCCTTTTCAGCGAAGAAAACCTACACAAATCAACTTCGCTACCACTTTATTAATCCGTTACTAAGCTAAATACCGAGACCTAATCAACCGGGAAGAACCAAACCTAGCGTACGCTTACACTTTAACCGGTAGCAAAGCTAAAAACCTGGGTTTTACCAATCAAAGGAGTAGAACCAACAACCCAAAACCACCGTTATGTATTATGGCCCAAACATAACCAAACCTTGCTTGTGGTTTTATTGGCATAAACACATAAAACCATCTAGTCTAAATTAAATGGTGACAAAAGATGAAACAAATGAGTATACAAAGATGATCCCACACGACAAATGTGTCTAATGGATTTGAATGCCCTAATAAAACTTAACTTCCATTGATTGAGAAGCAAATTAAATAATAAGAGTAGATGATGAGATCTCCAATCTTGTAGATCTTCATATGGGTATGTTTGATGGTGGATGGAAATGGCAAGATCTTCAAGGCTTGCTTTGGTTGGATCATCATAAGAGTATGCTTACAACAAGATGAATTTAGAAGCAGTTATGGATCACATGAGAATGAGGTGTTTAATGACTATTGCTACTGATCTAAATGAGTGAGAAATGCAAAGAAAATGTGTGTGAAAACATGAGAAATAGCTTGGTATTTATAGCCAAAAAGTTTACTGTATGCCGGTTCTCTGCCGGTGGCTGTTTAACAGATGGGCCACTAGCTTGCAAACTAAGGCACCGGATACATAACAAAACCGGATTTTGATATGATAAAATCTTAAGATATTCCTGGTGGTAATCTTTATGAGATTTTTCCTTGGATTTGAGTGCATTTGATTAATACTAAATGAAGTAATTAAACAAACTAAATGTAAGATATTTTGTGATAAAGTTAGGGTTTTAAAAAAGGACTTTGTACACTTTTATTCAAGTGTGCATGTGCCTTTCCCTACAAAGTTTTGGGAGATATTAAAGAAATCAATGTTGAGATAAATAATAGGTTTGAGAAAAATGGTTTGTTATGTTTTGTCCATTAATAAAACCTTGCCTAGTATGATTATAAATTATTTGTTTTAAAAACCGGTTTATTTGTATCAAAAATACTTGTAAATGGCAAAATGTAATAAAGAGGTTTGGATCATAATGCAACAAAACAAAAACATATACGAACCTGTGTGCAACATACGAGAGTCAAGACATTTAGAGCAGATTATGTAATATTGAGACAAAATATGATTACGAGAAACATGTACATTTTATTACGTTATATGGTTATTAAAGTAACGTAGTTTGTCCACAACAAAACAAACGAGACTGTGTAGATTAAATATCGTAATATTTGCACTAACAATCTCTCCCTTTTTGTTGATGACAAACAAACGTGTAAACGCAATATTTCGAAAAATGAAAAAGTAACTTTGCGATCCGCGTACTACCTTAACATTACCTTTCTCCGTTATACACACTCTCCCCCTTTAGTCAAACAAAAAGGAGTTTGTTCCTTGAAGTTTTTAACCTTCCATAGAAAATGTACTTTTTGCATAAGCCCTAGGTGAAGTTAAATAGTCTACTCTAACCCTATGTGTTTGTTGCATCTCTAAGGGAGTGAAGTTGTCCCCTTGGTACATATAGTGGGATCCATGGAAATCAAAATATAAAAGGCGAGCTGCTTACCTACAAAACGGTTAGTTTCGTGCAACATAAAAATATGATAACTATATGATAAATAAAATGACATCTTTCTTTTGGTCGAAACACAAAAGGATTTTCGAAGAGTAAGAATGATGTATGATGCAAAGCATGCTCCCCTTGACGAGTGAACTCTCCCATATTTATCAAGGCATCAAATAATTAAAAAAATCACAAACAAAACTTAGTGCAAAACTATCTCCGTCTTTGGATGAGTTAAAAATATAATATAACAAAGTAATATACTATGCTGCCATGAAATCTCGAACGGAAAGCCTGCTCCCCTTTGCTCATGGCGTCAAAGTAATGATCCATCAAAACAAACGATTAGTGCAATAATAGCTTTTGTCTGTAGACAAATATGTCATATACAACAAGTGTATAGACGACTCAATATGATTTCTTGACGAATTCTCCCCCTTGCTCGAGGGTGTCAAAATGAACCTACAAAAATAAAAATATGAATGCCAACTTCACCTTGGATGAGTAAGCCCATATACCACAAAGAGTATATGTCATAACCTACAAAAAAGAAAACATAGAGAAATATGTACTTCGTCATTCGAGGAAAAGTCATATATAATCAGATTAAATATGAATATTGATATGACTCTTCCTAGAACAAAAATGAAATAAATTGAACCTAAAAGGAAACTCCCCTAAAAAGGTAAGCTAAAATGTATAATCCTATTACTTGCATCATCGTGGTTGGTTTTGGTAGCGAGGTTGTTAAGGTTGAAAGGATGTGTTTAGGAATAAGACACATTTCGTTACAAAATTCACTTGGCTTTTGACAATATAGGCAAATGAGCTTATGAGTATCGAGATATGTAGAAGGTGATTTATCCTTCATAAGTGAGTATGGTTTTGAAACATTGGTAGGGTATTGGTTATGGTGGTGGTAGAGGAAGATTCATGATGATTCTTTTTGTAAGTACTAGAAGACTTAGTTGCGCAGACTCAAGTTAGTAAAAGGTTTTAACTCATACCTTGTTGGGTTGAGAGCAATAAGATGTGATAATATATGACAATTTGTGTGTATTAAAATAGGTAGGCGGAATGATGTGAGAGCAATGCAAGCAACTAACAATGTATTGCTTATTATAAAGTAGTAGATTATGAATCTCTGTAATGAACATGTAATGAAAGAGATATGGGTTAAGGTATGATATATGTGCGAATGAGCACAAATTATCTTGATAAAGAAATCGATCTTAATCGACCTACACAAATCCAAACGAGTTAGTGCAAGATAGAAGCAAGAATATCATTTCACAACATGATAGGTCAAACATTTATACCAACAAGTATGAAAGAAAACTTGTTCAAGTATTATCACACGAATAAATTAACAAGTAGACACATAGATAGACATGTATATGAACAAAACATGTTTTCAAATAGACATACAAATAAGAAAAACTAAGAAATGAAGAGGTCATAGGTTGAAACTATCTTAAACAAGGCATAAAATGCGTTCGAAAATATTGGATAGATCTATGAAATTTTGAAGGTGGACTTAAGTAGCTACTAGATCAAAACCAACTAATATGCGACCTACTACAAACTACATTAATTGAATTTAAGTGTCGGATTAAAAAGTAAACTATCCCAAACGGCAAAAATGCCTACTGTAGAACCGGCTATCCGGTTCCATTGGTTCAACAGAACCGGCTTTGCTGCAAACAGAATCGGCTTGCAGCAGCTAAGGTTCCTAAAATCTAAAATCCTCTAGTAGTGAACAAAATGAATTCTAAACCCGACTGTTTCACTTATATTGTTAGATCAATATTGGTCATACTAGATTAATCTAAAATCACATGGGTAAGATTCAACGCTTATACCCTACATATTTTGATTATTCCAAACACTCCTTAATACAACAAGAAAATGAAAATGAAGAAGTATGAATTGCATAAAAACCAACCACAAGCATAAACGATTCAGTTTACAAACAATCATTCAAGGATTCAGACATAAACAATATGAGAAATAAGAACATTTATACAAGAGCATGTTCCAAGTAGTTCAACCAAACACAAGCATCAGGAAGAAGATCATTTAGATTATAAAATCAATTGCACTAACAATGATGCTATGGATATGCCACAAAAGGAAACAAATAGGCACGAAATCTCTTATTGCATTTGAGTCTGTTTATTTATGAAAAATAAGTATCAAACTTGTTATATTGTTCCATCGCTTGTTTGTCGATTTTGGTTCTTAATTAAAATAATGTGGCTTCAAAAGGAAGATCCTAGACTTCTACAAGTATATCAAAAATACATAACATAAGAGCAAAGGTAGCAAATAAATCATGTGGTAATGTCATATAAGGGACAAGATGCAAAGATCATGCAAACCACTTTAAGCAGTAATAAAACTAGGACATTATTACGGAAGAAATTTAGGCTAGCCAACAAGGAAACAAAGAACTATCAAACATAGATATACCATAATCAAAATCATCAAGTTCAAAATACAAATTACGAGATCATAACGAACATCATACACTAGACAAAATTACTTTCTAATGCAAAACACTGTAAGTCATGTTTAAGCCTTAACATTTAGTAACATGAGTACAAGCATAAAAACATTTAAAAAGGAAACAAAACCTTTCCTAAGGATTATGCATTTTTCAATTAATCGAATAGATATCAATCACTAAGATAACGACAAAGCAAAAGATCAAACAGGAACATATAATCAACACATGTATATGCAAAGCAAGATGTCATGATAGACTAACGAAGGAAAGATCATATTTACAACTAGTATGGAATATGTAGCATTAATGGTGTTTGGTAGATGGAGAACAAGTTAATGAACTAATGGTTATAGAGGATCGACAAGGATGAAGTGGCAACATCAAAATGTGTAGATAATTTTAATGAAGTACTTTTGAAATGCTCCTTTTTCAACAAGACAAAAAATATTTCAAACTTTTGGCGAAAACGCCATGCCCAAAAAGTGACATTTTGTTATTATTTTGGAAACTACAAATCAACAATTGAGACTATCTAGGCTCAATTGCCTTTAACATGGCGAGTGGCACAAGTTCTAACTCCATATGGTTGATTTTAAATGAAATTCCCAAAATGACCCATTTTTTACAAAACTTGTTGTCCCGATTTTATATATGGATAACTTGACCGAAACTCGACTTCATAGCATCAAAACTTCCAGAATTGATCATTAAAATAGAACTTATCATATCGAAATGCACACTTTGTTTAATTGAACGTGAACCTTCTTATTTGGTTATTGTCTAAAACATTAGTTTTGACCCATTTTAACCAAAACAATAACTTATTACTTTGACCCGCTTTGAAAAAAATTAAAGCTACAACAAGACATCACTACACTTCATCTTTACTTGAGTATTTCGGATGAAACAATCAAGTTGCCAATCTCACTTTAATGTGTACAATTTTTATGACGATATTTGTCAAAACACTTATCTAGCATACTTAGTCTTCTTCTCAGGTTTTACTAAGTAAATGAGGAATGATCTATGTTTTGATATACTCAATATATGTCAAACAAAGATATATATGTCTATATGAGGAGCACAAGACCTAGCATAAGCCCTATTGTGCGAAAACATAAAGATGAAAAACAAATGAGCAAATATGTCAAACAAGACACTTATGATCCATAAACAAACAAGACGCAAAGATAAGATGTAAACAAGGCAAATAAGTAGTCATATAGCACATCACATATAAAGTCATTAATTTTACTAATGAGAGATACCAAAACATTTACAAAAAAACATTTTTGACAAAATTATGAGTTAACCCAAACACCCCTTTTGAAACTATATTGTTTTTTTTAAGAATCAAAATTGACATACAAGCGAAGGAAAATACATGACAAGGTTGACATTTATGTTTCACAAATAAGCAAGCTCAAATGTAATGAGAGATAAGCATACAATTAATATATACAAGCAATGCAAACTAGAACGACTAATTATATAACATATCATACGAAAAATTCTTTTCACCTTGCGGTGAGTATGACGATGTATACCAAGCTTGATTAATGGCCAAATTACTTTATTTTCAAAGAAGGATGTATCAAAGTTCAAAGGATACCAACCAAAATTGCCCGACTCAAAGGTTTGAGTTTCTATGTTAATACAAAACTTGAAATTTTGGACACTTTGTGGTATTTTGCAAATTCGACTTACTTGAACTTATAATCAGTACCTCTAACCTACTTTATTAGAAACTAGACTCAATTATCTTCGAAACGATAGGTGGCACGACTTGTACGGATTTACGGTTAAGTTTTTATGACCTTTTGAAGTTGATCAAATTTTTGTAAAGCGTACTGTAGAACCGGCTGGCCGGTTCTGTTCCTTGAATGGAACCGGCTTGTTATCGAACAGAACCGCCGGTCTGAACGAATTTTCCAAAAACGCTTATTTTGACCCGACGAAAAGAGTCAACACTTGGTAGGCTTTAAGGTAAACTTATATAACAGATTTTAGACCTTATTCAAGCTTGTATAACAACGATATTCAACAATCAAGACTTCTAAGAATAAAACAACGACATACTTTTCATATTAAGTCCCGCTTTTCGGATAGTTTGATACACGGATCGTACTCGGTTTTGAAAACCATTTGTTTTGAAAACTAGAGCCACATGGCTCTGATACCAATTGTGGAAAACATAGAGGGGGGTGAATACGTTTCCGATTAAAATCTAAAAACTTTTTGTATCAAATGCCCGAACAATCGTGACTTAATAGGAAAAGTACTAATAATAGTCCATGACTATATCGAGTAAACAAGCATAAACATCAAGCAATAACAGAAGCATAATTATAAAGTAAAGAAATAACGATATGTAAAGAGAAAGCAAACCGAACACGATGATTTATAGTGGTTCGGTCACGGAGCTCCTCTCCGCCCTACTCCACTCCCCGAGTACCCAACTCGAGAGTTACTTTACTAGATCAACATGCTCCCTTTTCAGCGAAGAAAACCTTACACAACTTCGCTTACACTTTATCTAGTACTAAGCTAAATATCGAGTCCTAATCACCGGGAGAACCAACCCATCGTCGCTTACACTTTATCCGGTACAAAGCTAAATACCGGGTTCTTACACAAAGGGTAGAACCAACCCAAAACCCCGTTATGTTTTATGACCCAACATAACAAACCTTGTGTTTTATGGCATAAACACATAAACCATCTAGTCTAAATCAAATGGTACAAAAAATGATACAAATGAGTATACAATGATGATCCATGACAAATGTGTCTAATGGATATGAATGCCTAATCTAAATTAACTTCCATTGATGAGAAGCCTTTAAATGGATGTAGATGATGAGATCTCCAATCTTGTAGATCTTCATATGGGTATGTTTGATGGTGGATGGAAATGGAAAGATCTTCAAGGCTTGCTTTGGTTGGATCATCATTAGAGTATGCTTACAACAAGATGAATGTTAGAAGCATTATGATCACATGAGAATGAGGGTGTTTAATGACTATTGCTACTGATCTAAATGAGTGAGAAATGTAAAGAAAATGTATGTGAAAACATAAGAAATGGCTTGGTATTTATAGCCAAAAAGTTTAATGTATGTTGGTTCTACCGGTGTTGTTGACAGAGGGCACCGGCTTGCAAAACTAAGGGCACCGAAATACAGTAACTAAATCCGGATTTTGATTTACAAAATCTTGAGATATCTTGTGTAATCTTATGAGATTTTCCTTGGATTTGCTGCATTTGATTATATACTAGATAAAGTAATGAAATTAATAAGTGTAAGATGATTTTGTGTAAAGTTAGGGTTTAAAAAGATTTGTATATTTTTTCAAGTTGCATGTGCTTTTCTACAAAGTTAGGAGATAGTAAGGAAATCATGTTTTGAGATAATAAGAGGTTTGAGAAAAATGGTTTGTTATGTTTTGTCATTAATAAAACCTTAGCCTAAGTTGATTGTAAAACGTTTTGTTTAAAACCGGTTTATTTGTATAAAAATACTTGTGAATGCAAAATGTGAAAAGAGGTTTGATCATAATGCAACATAACAAACATGTACGAACCTGTGTTGCAACATACGAGGAGTCGAGACATGGAGAGAGGTTGATGTATGTTGAGACAAAATACGATTACGAATAACTTGTACATTTTACGTTATGTATTACAAGTTACGTGTTTGTCATCAACAAAACAAACAAGACTGTGTAGATTAAATATCGTAATATTTGCACTAACAATCTCCCCTTTTTTGTTGATGACAAACAAACGTGTAAACGTAATATTTCGTAAAATGTAAAGTTACTTGCATCCCCGTTCTACCTTTACATTACATTTCTCTGTTTACACTCTTCTCCCCCTTTTGTCAAAACAAAAAGGGTGTGTCCTTGGAGTTTAACTCCATTTCTCCCCGAAAATGCGAGTTTGCATCATCCCTAGTGAAGTTAAATAGTCTATACTAACCCCTTATGTTGTTGCATCTCTAGGTAAATGTCCTTGGTCTATAGCGGATCCATAGATCAAATTTGAATGCTTTACCTACAAAACGGTTAGTTTCGTGCAACATAAAAATTATGAAAACTATATGATGAAGAAAATGACATCTTCGCAAAGGATTGTAGAAGAGTAAGAATGATGATAAATGCGTGCATGCTCCCCCTTGACGAGTGCTCCCCTAGATTGAGGCGTCAAGATATGATGAAAAATAATATGTACTCTTGAATGAAGTAAGAAGAAGAATCAAGATCAAGACACTTTTGAGGCGTGCTTGAAACTTTCGCGTATTTGGCAGTTCCTTTCTTGAAGTGAATTACCTACACAAGATTTAGAAAGAGATGCTAGAGAGAGAGAGAGAGATCAGTTGATTAGAGAGAAGATTAGATGAGAAAGATGTTTCAAAACATTAGAAATGGCTTTAAATGCTCGACGAAAGCTCCCCCTTGCTTGAGGGTGTTAAGTATGATCCTACAAAACAAAAATTAGTGCAATAACAGGTTTTGTCCTTAGACAAATATG
>BQNB010031069.1:26465-54317 GCA_026074375.1 Tanacetum coccineum
CAAGTTTAATTAATATTTCCATTACGTTTAAAATCATTTTCCCATAAACTAGGTTATTTATACGACACATATCATCTTAATCTACTACAAAAAATTTATTTAGACGCTGTCGGCCGGGTCAGGACCGAAAACACAAATTTTTGTTTAAAACTTAACCGAACCATCCTCATAAGTGTGAAAATATTTTAATTCCCAAAATAAGCTTTGTCAAATATGACTTGTTCAAAATTTATACTTTAATGACCGTTACAGTCTTTTTGCCGAATTTCACAAAAATGACCGTTTTTCTAAAAACTTTCAAATCACACACCAACTATTTACATTCTAAACTAACGTTTTCAAAATCATGAATTTATTAAATAAATAAGCTCATTACACACTTTTGAATCACTTAAACTTATTCCCAATAAATATTTCATGCCGGTATGCGTTGCGTGACGATTTTTCATGGATCACGGGAAAGCTTCCCGAATTTTTTTAAAATACCAACCAAATACTCCGAAATGGAAAGACTCCTCCAACAATCCCGGTTAAACCATAACTGTTTTACGCGAAATAGTCAACTGAAGTCAACTTTTTAGCTTTCATCAGGAAAACTGACAAGGTCAAAAGACTTCAAAATACAAAATTATAATATTCTATAATACTTAACCCTGAACAAGTTACCGGTTATCACACATTCCTTCAAACCGTTTTGCATTAATCTCAACTTCTCTTAAAAATAGTTTGCCAAAAATAACATCGCCCATTCCTTCATCACGATAAGCATCCATGATATTCTATAATACTTAACCCTGAACAAGTTACCGGTTATCACACATTCCTTCAAACCGTTTTGCATTAATCTCAACTTCTCTTAAAAACAGTTTGCCAAAAATAACATCGCCCATTCCTTCATCACGATAAGCATCCATGTCTTCTAAAACTGCAAAATCTGTTAAGATAGAAAAAGTTCCAACAAAGATAGGTATGTTTATTAAGGCTTCAACTACATTATTTCCTTTGTATTCTATTTTGTCCCTCATTATAGAGTTATGAAACTTTTTGGACATTACATTGACGTATAATATAGGGAAAAATTAGCGTGTAAAAATTCAAAACTTATCATGCAAGAGAACTTCAAGTTGTAGGCACAATCGATACTGATCTTATTATCATAGTCGGAATCATTAGGATATCCAAAAAAGTTTGCTAACCATTCTAGCATCATTCCTAGCTTTAAATTCCTCAACTACATCACCTTCCTTAATGGTGGGCATTAAATCATCAACTTGATCTTTTCTAAGCTCTAATGGTACATTAAGATCGTTTAGTTCTATGTAATCCTTAAAGAAATGGTGTAATGAATTATTCAACACCAAAGTCTCTCCCATTAGACTAGCTTCTAAATCAAGTTCCATTTTTTCTCTTAATCTTAGCATGTATATCCTCTAAATTAAAGTTCTAGTAGGTTTAACACTTTTAAAAAATATTTTCTCTTCCCCAACTCTCAAAGTAATCTTCCTTATCAATCTTAGCATGGGCGGTAGATAAAAATGGTCTTTCGAGTATCAAGGGCACTTTGATATCCTCAGGCATATCAAGAATTATAAAATCTACAGGGAAAACAAATTTACTAATACCTACTAGCAAGTTTTCAGCAATTCCTTTTGAATATTTCATAGTCCTATCAGCTAATTCAACTGTCAACTTAGTGTGAGCTAATTCGCCTAATCATAAGTTAAGGTAGGCCGAGAGAGGCATGACACTTACGCTAGCTCCTAAGTCAGCAAAGGCATTATTAAAGCAAACATTAATAATAAAGCAAGGTAAAGTGAAACTCCCTGGGTCTTCCTCCTTTATGGGTATAGAATTATGTGAAGCTCCATATGAGTAAGCTTCTGAAAATTGCGGTCCATATGATCCCTTCTTTTCTTCACAGTAGTAACCATTCAAACGAATTAGAAACGGAATTGTCATTTGTTTTGTCTCGTACAGTAGTGTACGGTTCTATCTAGTGGATACGACGTATTGGGAGGATCCCATACGGCGTATCGGGTATGAATCAACTTCGATAATAGTTGAGATTGACTTGACATGATCTCTCGGGTTAGTTTCAGTGGAGCTCGGTAGACTTCCAAATTCTCTTTCCTATAGTTACCTTGCTCATTTGCCTAATTTGGATCACCAAAATTTTAATTGATGCTCCTTGATTCCTTATGGCAGCATCCGTTGAAGCTCGGATCTCTTTGATCAAATTGGAGTTCTCCTCATGTCTTTTTACCGAGTCACTCATAAACTTGCTCAGGGTATCTTCCATAGATTGCCTTCGTTCTTGGTACGAAGGATTCACGTTGTTCCTTTGATAAAATCCCGGAGCTGTTGCTCTATATCCCCCTCCTTGAAAAGGTACACCAAATTGTGTGTAGTAAGCTTCTTCTAGGGTTTTCCCTTCTTCCTTGAGTGGACAATCTTTGGTGTAGTGGGGACCTTTACATTGTTCACATCCTACTTGAGCAGCATAAACATTTTCATTTGCTTTCTTGATTTCTTTTCTAGGATTGTTGAGTTATGCTTGTATAGCTGCTAATCCGTCAGAAGTTTTAGTACTTCTGGTCCTTGATGTTCTATTGTGCCATTTTTAAGAGTATCCATCCATTTCTTAGATGGCTAATGTGACAACTATAATTTAGCGAGGTTAGTTTAACAATTAGTGTTAACTTGCCTAGTTTTATGAGTTTGGTATTATGTGCTAAAGATGAATCGGTGATATGTGTGTTATTATATACGTGTTGTTATAAGTGTTTGTGATGGTAGAAATGAATGATTTAGTCATTTCATTTCGTATGCGATGATGATTTCGAAATTATAGTGATTTTCGTTATTTTTATCGTCGGAAAAATTAAAGAAGTGTGTATCGTTAAATTTCGAGTTGAGATTAATTAGTGAATTGAAATTTTATAATTTATTTATGAAGTAATAAGTAAATAATAATTTGGGAAAAATAATAATAAGTAGTGTAAGTGTTTTATTTTGAGTTATGTATTTATTTAAGTATTTAAGGTAAATAAGTAGTAATTAATTTTGTATTTGAAAAAAAAATATTAAATAATATATTGGGAGGGTGAACGAAATTTATAAGAAAAAAAAATTATTAATTAAAAAGGGGGTGTTTGTTCAGCCGGTTAAAAAAAACCAAATTGAATACAATTAGGAAACTAGATAACTATATATACAAAATCAAGAAAACTCTAAATCACTTTTCTTCTCCCCTTTTGTTTTTGTTCGGCCGAATCCCCAAGGAAGAAAACAAATTATTTTTTTATCAAGAAGTAAGGGGTTGATTTGTGTGTGTTCGAGTGAAAGGTTTAGGTATGTTTTCAATTAAGTTATTGTTTAATCTTCTTATATTAGTAACTTTAATTGATGGATAATTAGGGTTCATAAATTTTTTGTAAATTAATGATATATAACTATATGGGCGTGTTTGGGAATGGATTTGGAGCATGTTGGTGTAAACAGTTTAGATTAGAACGCGTTAATTTGAAAGTTAGGGTTTGGAAAAATTTTAGGTCATTTTGATTGAATGATATCTCAATGATAAAAACGAGTTTTGGTATGAATCTTGTGCCTAAATTAAAGTCCAGAGAGTCTAGTTTTTAAAAAGTCCAGCCCCGAAAGGTTTTGAGGAAGGGAAGTTAGTCAAATAATTTTTTCAAGAAAAGTTGTCGAAACAGTAAATTCGAGTCAGATTTGGGTCAGATTTCGGGGAGTAAAACCCCTACCTAAAAGTTGCGTCAAAGCTTGGGAAAAATCAGAGGTCATATTTATGTGTCTATTAACTCCAGCTCAATGCATAAGTCCTAAATCATTGTCTATGTATTTTTAGAAAAATCAAACTTTTTGGTGTGCGTTTAGATCCAAATTTGAGTACTTTATGATGTTGAATTTTTATAAAATAGTTAGGCTCAATATTAATTATTCTAAAAAATCACAGTGGTTCATAAATAATTGGGAAGGTAGGGAATAAAAGGGGGAAAGCTAACTTGATCAGTTAGTATTTTATTTGTGTTCATAAAGTGACTATAAAATTCTGCCAAAAAACTAGAAAACTTGAATTAGAGATTTAAGAGTATTAGGGTATAAGTAAGGTATGAGAAGTATGGTAAAGGGTTAATAAACATAATATAAACTTAGTAGTCTATCAATTGATTGTTACATCGTCTTGGACATTTAGCCTAATCGCGTGTAACATTTGTTTTATTTATGTTTAGTTGATTTCAAGGAATTTGTGAAGTAGTTGTGCATCAGGTGAGTGTCATAGTCCTATTTTACTATGTTTTCTTGGGATGAAAATGATGCAAATGCTTTGAAAATGTTTTGTTGCTGTGATTATGTGTTTTAAATTTGCGTATGGATATTTCATGACTATTATATGACTATGTGATACATGTGTTATTTGGGATCGGATGAGTATGCCTACTCAATAAGAATGTGAAATTAAGAATGTGAATATGTTGATTTGATTTTGGTTGCATGCTAGCATAGGTTCATGATAGTTTAATTTTGTCCAACTTTGTTTTGATAATCACAGTGAAAGCAAGTAATATTGCGTGTGTAAAACCTATGACTCTCACCAACATTATTGTTGACGTTTTAAGCATCATTTTTAGGTGAGCATAGCGAAGTTAAGGATGTTAAGTATTCGTGGCTAGAGAAACCTTGATTTGTTGTGATGTTTAGTTTGGATTTATTTTCTATGTCTATGTATTGTGTGTTCGATTAACCTCAATACAAGACCCCTCTTGTGTTTGGTATCATCATAAATGCATTTTAGACATTCTCTATTGTTGACATCAATGTGTTGTGATGATGCCTATCTTGTTATGCCTCGCGATTCCGCCTTGGCGGGGTGTGACAGATTGGTATCAGAGCCATTGGTTATTGAGAAGTAGGTGGTTTGACCTAGACTATAACCTAGGAGTCCTTCATATAGTTGCATAATAGGAACTATGTGTGCTATAGTTGCTTCAATACAAGACGCCAGTTATCTTTTATGTTTGTTTGGGTATTTTCATGACACTTTGTGTCTATACTTTGTTTACTTTATGCATTGTAGTTCTCTATATAGACGCCATTGTGTTGTGATGATATCCATTCTCGTTACACCTTGTGTTTCCGCCTTGGTGGGGTGTGACAGATTGGTATTAGTGCCATTGGTTATAGAGAAGTAGGTGGTTTAACCTAGACTATAACCTAAGAGTCCTTCATATATAATAGGATATATATGTTTAGTTATCTAGGCATTTTGTTTTCTTGCATTTTTTTTTGAGTTTTATTTCTACATACGGGCTACTCGATATTAGAAGAACTAGAAGATGAGCCAATTAAGGAGGAGCCTCTCGAGGAACCGAATGAGGAAGGTTAGTTAGAAGAGTCAGAGAAGGAGGCCGACTCAGATCTCTTGTCCGGATGCCGTAAGTAGTCCTTGGAACCCGCTGAGTCGGGTGACTCTTGTGAAAGCAAAGTCAATCCCAAGCGAGGCCCAACATAAGTTTATCCCGTCTTTTACCTCGACACGTTGCTATCGATTATTTCTTTCAGATATTACGTATTTTTGGGCGCTTCAAAACCGTCGTGTTCTTTCTGTCGTTTTTAATTTATTTTTATATAAATAAATATTGCTTTGATGGAGCATCGTTTCTGTGTTATATTGGAGTGGTTTAAGATGTGCAATATGGAATCCCTTTTGGTATTACAATGTCCTTTGTTTGAGTAATATATTTTACATTGATGTCGAGTTATGAAAATCTTATTGAAGTACATCTTGATGGTGTTTGGAGAAAACTATTCTTGAAATGATTTTATGAATACGTTGTGATACGCGTTTTTATATGATTGTCTCTTTATTTTTATGAAAACTGCGTTTACAATGATTTTTATGAAAACAATGTGATATTGGTTGAGTGTCAAAATAATGTTTAAGATAATATTTACATTTTTATAAGTTTGCTTTTAATAAATTTTATTTTATGAAAAGTATGTTTAAAATGATTTATATTGGTGAAATGCGATACATTTTTTATAACTATCTCTTGATTTTTTTAAAACCATGTTTAAAACAATTTAAAAAAAAAGATTTCAATTAAGATGATAATTTTTTTATATATTTAAAATGATTTTTTTTAATTTTAAACGACTGTCTTTATTGTTTCAAAAATGAATTTTTATAAAAACAGTATTTAGTTGGTTCTTTCGAGTAAAGTCGATTACTGGTATAAGAATTCTATCTTTCTCAATTATCAATCTTGAAACGTATTGTTATCCGATATGTGTTCATTTTGTCTTGGTACGCTTTGTTGACTCTTTTGTTTGCGTTTCCTATTGTTATTGCTACTCTATCCTTTTCTTTTAAGGATTCTTATGACATTTGATTCAGATCTATTTGCACCTGTGAATCCCCTTATATATTTTCTAGCCCTTGGTTCAATATTCGATTGCTACCCTATTCGATAATTCGTAAATCCTTAGAATTCGTTTGATATACGTTTTATTCGACCAAGTCACTCTCCGTGGGGAGCATCTGTGTTGTTCATGAAGAAGGACGCTGCATATCGAATGTGCATAGACTATCGAGAATTAAACAAGTTGGCCATCAAGAACCGTCACCATCTCCCCAGGATCGACGACTTCTTTGACCAATTGCAAGGCTCGCGTTATTTCTCGAAAATAAATCTTCGTTTCGGTTATCATCAGCTGAGAGTGCGTGAAGAAGATATTCCAAAGACGACATTAAGGATGTGATATGGACACATTGAGTTACGGTTATGCCTTTTAGGTTAACCAACGCACTAGCGGTTTTCATGGACTTGATGAACCGGGTGTGCAAGCTGTATTTAGACAAGTTTTCATTGTGTTTATCGATGATATCTTGATCTACTTGAAGTCTAAGGAGGATCACGAGGTTCATTTGAAGTTGGTGTTGGAGCTGCTGAAGATGGAGAAGTTGTTTGCCAAGTTTTCCAAGTATGAATTCTGGCTACAAGAAGTGCGTTTTCTCAGATACGTGGTTAACAACATTGATATTCACGTGGACTCTAGTAAGATAGAAGCAATGAAGAATTAAAAAGTACCTAAGACGCCATCCAGGATATGATCGTTCTTACAATTGGCAGGTTACTATCGACGTTTCATCGTGAATTTTTATAAGATTGCTAAACCTCTTACTTTACTGACGCAGAAGAGTCGGAAGTATGTGTGGGGCAGGGAACAAGAAGCTTTTCAGACTTTGAAGGACAATTTGTGTAATGCACCAATATTGTCATTTCTTGATGGACAAGAAGACTTTGTAGTTTATTGCGACGCGTCAAATCAAGGATTAGGTTGTGTACTCATGCAAAGAGGCAAAATAATTGCCTATGCATCACAAAAATTGAAGATCCATGAGAAGAATTATACAACACACGACCTAGAATTGGGAGTAGCAGTGTTTGCCCTTAAGACTTGGAGGCATTACTTGTACGGAGCAAAGAGTGTCATCTATATGGATCATAAGAGTCTTCAACACATATTCGATCAGAAGGAGTTAAATATGCACCAATGAAGATGGATTAAATTGTTTAGTGATTTCAACAGTTAGATTCGTTACCATCCAAGAAAGGCGAATGTAGTGGCTGATGCATTAAGTAGAAAGGAGAGAGTAAAACCAAGACGAGTACGCGCAATGTCCATGACTATTAGTCAAGTGTTAAGGACAAGATATTGGCTGCTCCAGGTGAGGCGTCCAAGGTAGAGAACACGACAGCAGAAATGTTGTGTGGCCTGGACCAACTAATGGAAAGGAAGGAAGATGGATGTATGTATTTTATATGGGTTCCATTAATAGGTGATGTAAGGACATTAATTATGGACGAGGCTCATGCATCAAGGTACTTGGTACATTCAGAGCAGATAAGACGTACTATGACCTTAGAGATATGTATGGTAGCCATGTATGAAGAAGGATATTGCCACACATGTTAGAAATTGTTTGACTTATTTAAGGGTGAATGCTGAAAACATCAAAGACCTTCAGGTTTATTGCAACAGCTAGAGATACCTGAGTGGAAATAGGATAGAATAACTATGGACTTTATTACAAGGTTGTCGAGATCAAGTAGTGGCTATGATATGAATTGTGTAATAGTCGATATAATAACTAAGTCAGCCTATTTTCTGGCAATACGAGAAGATTACAAGATGGAGAAGTTAGCGAGGCTTTATATTGATGAGATAGTAGCAGGGCATGGAGTGCCCGCGTCAATCATCTCAGATCGTGATGGAAGATTTACTTCAAGGTTTCTGGCAAATATTACAGAAAGCCATAGGGACGCGTTTAGATATGAGTGTGGCTCATCATCCTCAGACGGATGGACAAAGTGAGCATACAATTCAGACATTGGAGGATATGTTAAGAGCGTATGTGATCGACTTTGGTGGAAGTTGGGATGTTCACCTACCGTTAGCTGAATTTTCTTATAATAATGGTTATCATTCGAGTATTCGATGTGCTCCGTTTGAAGCACTGTATGAAGGAAATGTAGGTCGCCTGTTTTGTGGGTTGAAATTAGAGAAAGTCGGTTGATTGGACTAGAATTGGTACAAGATACAACTAATAAAGTGATATTGATTAAGGAATGGCTCAAGCAGCTAGAGATTGCCAAAATTGCTATGTTGGCAATAGGCGTAAAAAGTTAAGGTTTGAAGTTGGTGATAAAGTGATACTGGAAGTGTCGTCTTTGAAAGGTGTGTTGCGTTTAGAAAGAAAGACATGTTAGCATCAAGGTATGTAAGACCATTTGAGATCATTGAAATGATCGGTCCTATAGCCTATTAATTAAGATTGTCTCAATAATTGAGTAGTGTACTTGATGTGTTTCAATTTAAAAAAGTATTTAGCGGATGCAAATCTGCATGTGCATTTAAAAGAAATTAAGGTAGACAAAACTCTTCGTTTTGCTGAAGAACCTGTTGAGATTATCGATCGTGAGATTAAAAGTTTGAAGTGTAGCAGGATTCCAATGGTTAAAGTCCATTGGAACTCAAAGCGAGGTCATGAGGATTTCATAAAAACTAGGTATCCACACTTGCTCGTTAAGCAAGCTATCATTGAAAGTACTAAGTAAAGTTGGATACATAGGGTTATTGGCAGATTTTAGTGCACCCTTAAATGTTCTGAGGTGGTTTGGTTAAAGTTATGTATTGAGTAAACTTGAAGTTGAGACAATTCTTCAAAAATGTTGAGCTTTGTAACAACACATAACTTAATTTCAAGACAGTTCTTGTTTGATGAGTTGCGGGGTTGAGTTATGGATCAAGTTGTTACACAACTTAAGGTTTTTGACCAGTTTCCTCAAGGACGGGCGAGACTCATGTAGTTGGATGTTCTCTTCGCTTATAGCTGTTATGCTGCTATTTGTACTATCGTGTGAATAAGCAAATTTGTTATCAGTAGGAACGATTAAATTTTAGGATGAAATTTCCCTAAGGAGGGGAGACTGTGACAACCGTGATTTAGCGAGGTTAGTTTAACCATTAGTGTTAACTTGCCTAGTTTTATGAGTTTGGTATTATGTTCTAAAGATGAATTGGTGATATGTGTGTTATGATATACATGTTATTATAAGTGTTTGTGATGGTAGAAATGAATGATTTAGTCATTTCATTTCGTATGTGATGATGATTTCGGAAGTATAGTGATTTTCGTTATTTTTATCGTCGGTAAAATTGAAGAAGTATGTATCGTTAAATTTCGAGTTGAGATTAATTAGTGAATTGAAATTTTATAATTTATTTATGAAGTAATAAGTAAATAATAATTTGGGAAAAATAATAATAAGTAGTGTAAGTGTTTTATTTTGAGTTATGTATTTATTTAAATATTTAAGGTAAATAAGTAGTAAATAATTTTGTATTTTAAAAAAATATGTTAAATAATATATAGGGGAGGGTGAACGAAATTTATAAGAAAAACAAATAAATAAAAAAATTATTAATTAAAAAGGGGGTGTTTGTTCGGCCGGTTAAAAAAAAGGAAAAAAAGGAAACCAATTTGACTACAATTAGGAAACTAGATAACTATATATACAAAATCAAGAAAACCCTAAATAACTTTTCTTCTCCTCCTTTGTTTTTGTTCGGCCGAATCCGCAAGGAAGAAAACAAATTAATTTTTTTATCAAGAATTAAGGTGTTGATTCGTGTGTGTTCGAGTGAAAGGTTTAGGTATGCTTTCAATTAAGTTCTTGTTTAATCTTTTTATATTAGTAACTTTAATTGATGGATAATTAGGGTTCATAGATTTTCTATAAACTAATGATATATAACTATATGGGTGTGTTTGGGAATGGATTTAGAGCATGTTGGTGTAAACGGTTTAGATTAGAACGCGTTAATTTGAAAGTTATGGTTTGGCAGAATTTTAGGTCATGTTGATTGAATTATATCTCATTGATAAAAACGAGTTTTGGTATAAATCTTATACCTAAATTGAAGTTCAGAGAGTCTAGTTTTCAAAAAGTCCAGCCCCGAAAGGTTTTGAGGTCGAGAAGTTAGTCAAATAAATTTTGCAAGAAAAGTTATCAAAACAGTAAATTCAGGTCAGATTTGGGTCTGATTTCGGGGAGTAAAACTCATACTTAAAAGTTGAGTCAAGGCTTGGGAAAAATCAGAGGTCATATTTTATGTATCTATTAACTCCAGCTCAAAGCACAAGTCCTAAATCATTGTCTAAGTATTTTTAGAAAAGTCAAACTTTTTGGTGTGCGTTCCGATCCGAATTTGAGTACTTTGTGATGTTGAATTTTTATACAATAGTTAGGCGCAGTATTATTTTTTTTAAAAATCACAGTGGTTCATAACCCATTGGGAAGGTAGGGAATGAAAGGAGAAAATCTAATTTGATCACTTAGTATTTTATTTGTGGTTATAAAGTGACTACAAAATTCTGTCAAAAAACTAGAAAACACGAATAAGGGATTTAAGAGTATTAGGGTATAAGTAAGGTATGGGAAGTATGGTAAAGGGTTTATAAACATAATATAAACTTAGTAGTCCATCAACTGATTGTTACATCGTCTTGGACATTTAGCCTAATCGCGTGTAACATGTGTTTTATTTGTGTTTAGTTGATTTCAAGGAATTTGTGAAGTAGTTGTGCATCAGGTGAGTTTTATAATCCCATTTTACTGTGTTTTCTTAGGATTGAAATGATGCAAATATTTTGAAAATGTTTTGTTGCTGTGATTATGTGTTTTAAATTTGCGTATGGACATTTCATGACTATTATATGACTATGTGATACATGTGTTATTTGGGATCGGATGAGTACGCCTACCCAGTGTGTGAATATGTTTGTGTGGAACATTCTGGGTGAGCTTGGTTGCTTATAGTGCCAGCTATTCTAAGCCCGAATATGAAATTAAGAATGTGAATATGTTGATTTGATTTTGGTTGCATGCTAGCATAGGTTCAAGATAGTTTATTTTTAGTCCAACTTTGTTTTGATAATCACAATGAAAGCGAGTAATATTGTGTGTCTAAAACCTATGACTCTCACCAACATTATTGTTGACGTTTTAAGCATCATTTTCAGGTGAGCATAGCGAAGTTAAGGATGTTAAGAATTTGTGGCTAGAGAGACCTTAGGAATTGCATGATGGAGTCTTCTTTTTTGGAGTCTTCTTTGCAGATTTTCGTACTTCGGATATTTTGATTTGTTGTGATTTTTAGTTTGGATTTATTTTCTATTATGTATTGTGTGTGCAATTAACCTCAATACAAGACCCCTCTTGCGTTTGGTATCGTGATAACACTTTATTTTCAATATAATGCATTTTAGACATTCTCTATTGTTGACATCAATGTGTTGTGATGACGCCTAGCTTGTTATGCCTTGCGATTCCGCCTTGTCAGGGTGTGATAGCTACTTTCACATCAGCATCAGTCTTTGATGGTATGGCTTCTCTTGAATCAAGAATTTTTCTAGTTGGAACATCCAATCTATTATAGAACAAGACTACCTCTTGCATTTATGTTAAATAGTGTTGAGGACACTTCATCAAGAGTTCTTTAAATCGCTCCCAAGCTTGATAGAGGTTTTCATTCGGTTCTTACTGAAAGTTGTTGATTTCCTGTATTTTCTTTGTAGTACGAGCAGGTGGGCAATATTTTCTTAGAAACTTTGTCTTCAGATCTTCCCAAGTTGTAATCGAACCAGATGGTTTGTTTCTTAGCCAACGACTTGCGGCTCCAGTTAAGGACATATGGAAGGCTCTAAGCATCGCTTGGTCTATAATAATATTAGGCATGTGGAAGATCTCAAGAACTTTCTCAATATATTCGTTCGCATCTTCATGATCCGAGCCGCTAAAGGTGTTATCATGTAGTTCCTTGAGAAATTGGCCTTTCAATTCAAAACTATCCTTGTCCTCGATATTAGGCCGAGCGTTTCCCCATCCATAGTCAGCTCTAGTTTTGCTCATGTATTGTTCCATAGTTTTCGCCATTGTTTTTGCAACTTCTTCCTCCGAATATTCTTCTTGGTCAGAAAATAGATCGAAATCAGGCGATCTCGATTCGTCAAGACTCAGTGTCTTGAAGTGTTTCCTAGATGATCAAAATTCTCGTTCGGAATCCTTGAAAGGTGTAAATAGTTCCTTAGTCGAACTTCTTGTCATGCACTACTTGAAACAAGGGATAAACAATCAGTAAGATGGGCTCAGGAGAAAGAAAACACACATATACGGAAATTAAATGCGAAAAATCAGATCTGTTACTGTATCAGATGATCAATACGCCGTATTTAATGGAACTGAATACGCCGTATTCAATGGAACTGAATACGCCGTATTAATCTTTTTGAATGAATATGTTGTATTGGATAGAAAGTTGGATATGACGTATCCAATAGAAGTGGATACGCCGTATCGGTTTATCAACCAGAACAATATATTATGAAAATAATTAAATATGCAAACAATTACACACACAAATATACAAGCAAATATACAGAATATACAGAATTATACACTAATCTAAATTACACTAATCCTAAGGGTTAGATCTAATCTAATGCTAAAAACCAAAATATCAAATAAAAATCAAGATTAATTCTCACTCCCCGGCAGCGGCGCCAAAAACTTGATGTGTCGTTGTGTGGTGTTAAATTATGATTCAAGTTTTAAATTTATATTTTGCCGACTTAACCAAAAACAACACTTTAACGGGCAGTGTACCCGGTCGGTGGGAGTTTCGTGGTAAGTAGGGTGTCGATCACTAAGAGCGAGGAACACTTTCAATTTATTAATACTTTGGTTTTTCTAATCTAAGTTAGTCTAATCTATGCTAAACCTATGTTAATCCTAAATCTAATGGATAAGGGGGTTTTCAGTCTAAGAGACTAGCACGGGGTTGGTGGTGACTAAAACCAGTTCAAGACACTAAAATACACGCAAGCAAATTAATAGAAGATAAAAGAGCGGTCTAGCCATATATAAGAAAACTGTATTAACCATTATTAATCCAATCAGAACGTTGGTTTGCTTATTAGTGCAATGATTACTTATCTCGAGGCGGCATATCATTCTTAAGACTTAGGCATTACTTCTTCCTAAGACCTAGACACGTAGAATTCTATCATAATTAAACGCATCTGCATAAAGCATCCTTATTTGCTGATTATAATCTATCTTAGGGATTAAAGCAATGATGATCTTGTTAAACCCTAGCTCATACAGACTTTACCCACTTACTGCTTAATGGCTCTTTATATACTAGTAGTCCACTGTCTGAGTCCTTACCAATGGAATAAGAATGTACTTGTTGATACCAAGGTCACCTTATGGCTCAACTAAGCTCACTAAACTAAAGGCAATGATAGGTAAATATTTGTGATCCTATGATTCTATATATATAAATTGCAATATGGAGAGCTATCCTGGACTCTTAGCCTACGCCCAAACAACACCGAAGTTGTTACGCATTAAATATGTAGGACTAGACTGAGTCGAATAATATGTCGCATACTTAAGCACGTAAACAAGTATAAATTGATAAACATAAACAAGAAATTCAACAATAAATTAAGAAATCGAGATAAACAAACAAAATATTAAGATCTTCATAATAATGGCTAATGCCCGAAGGTATTAGCCTTCAAACGTCATAATTAATACAAAAGTAATGATTTAGCCAAGGTAAACTAACCGAGTTAACGAATGATACCAAAAACTGAACGATTACAAGAGTATAAGAAATTACACATTGTCTCCTATAGAATTAATCGCGTTGCTCTACCTCTTCTGCTCTTTTTCTCCTCTAAAAATCGACTTTATGGTTTAGGTATCGAGGATATGATTTAGCACACTTAAAACTCGTTTTTGAGTTTTCTATTTATAGGGTCTAGAATATGGTCGATACGACGTATCCAAAGTCATGGATACGGCGTTTCGGGGGTTTCTTGGAGTAGGGACCACATTTGATATCTTCTAGAATATTCTATTTCCATATAGCTTGAATACGTCATATTGCTTTCTTCTGGATACGGCGTTTTGGATCTTGTTTCCTTCGTGGTCTTTGGTGAGTGCAGGCACAGATACGCCGTATCTTCCTTGATGGATATGGCGTATTGGTTGTCAAAATAGTAATCTTCAAAGTATCTTCATTTAAGCTCCAGAATGCGTGCCTTTTAGTTAATCTTCACCAAGTACTCCATAATTACTGCAATTCTCAAATATAAATGATTAAGTAATAATTCTTTGCAATATAATTATACAAAATGGGTTAATTACATAGGATAAATGATGCTATAAAATAGATGTTTTTTGATGTCATCAATTGGTAGCGGTTAAAATTATATGAGAGTGTACCGGTAGTATATTAAATTCTAGAACTTGTTTTTGTGATGCATCCCGAGACCGTATAGTGAGTATAGGATTTGCTAAATGATAAGAGGCACTAGGATTAACCCTTATTTCAAACCTGTATTTGTTACTATGGTCACCTCGATTATATAACTATCCCACACCCTTGCCATGCACTTATTTTTAGTGTAGGATTCCCCTAGTACACCCCTCCGAGCCTATCCTTTTCATAATTCTCGTAATTTTCTGGTGGATTCTAGATTATTAATGAAGAGCATTGTTACTCTTAACCAATTGTTACACCCAAATCACCTTAGCCTTCCTTGTATGTACTCATTTTTAGTATATTATTCTTTTAACCCAAGTTAATTATTTGAGTACATGGTTGCTAAGTCTTTATCCTTGTATATACAGTTTTGGAACAATTAGGATTCATGGTAGTATTTATTTACGGAAAAATGGGGAAGAAAAGTTAAATCATTACCCCTATATTTATTTGATAGTCTCCATGTTATGTTGATCCACCTCAATTCGGGTCATTAGTTAGCTTATGTATTGAGTATCAAAAACTCAAGTGTAAGGAAATGTTTATAAACCCCAAGTGATGTTATCAAAAAAATGTTAGCCTCAAAATATTGAGTCGAACAAGAAAACTCGGTGTTTATTTAGTAAATGTTGTAATAGGCTAGTTACGGGTATCAGGCTGATTTATCAATCTAATATTGTATATGTTGCAGGCTTAAGCCCAAGTTATCCCGAGCCCCGTTCATGATCAAAACACGATTTGGCCCAACAAAGGCCAACCATGGTCGGCCCTTTGGTTAGTATAAATATACCTTCTCCATGTGTGGAGAAGGTTGGTTTTTTCATTTGTATCTTTCACACATTTGTTGTAATCTGCCTCTTCTCTTTCTTTCTTATTTTCTCTCTCTAACTTCTCTAAAAAATTCTTCTTATTCTCTTATCTATTTTCTTGTGATTATCTATTTTCTTATTTTTTGTCCAAGTCAACGGTTTGCTTGATAACAATTATAAATCTTAACCATTCTGGTTGAAGTTGTTGTAGAAACTGAACATTAGCTTACATAGTTGCAACTTCCAACTTGTTTCTCACCATTTCATTCATCATTTTGTAGAACCTGGAGTAGTATGACTCAATTGACTCTCCATCTCTTGAAGTAAATATGCCAAACTCCTAAAACAAACTAGTCTTGACATCTTGCTTGTTAAGAGACTCACCCTGTTGTAACATTTCTGATTGTGTAAATATGGGCACGATCAGGCTTCGATAGGATCAAAGAGTTCTTGGGATGCTTGAGGAATTTCCAAGTCTTGGATAACATGTGACAATACAAATATAAACACTACGTTAAGTGAAGCACAGGGGGTGTCCTTGTAAATCACCTCCGACTTGAGAGTAAGTATGTGCTTATATGATGTAAAGTAAGTATGTAAGTATGTATGAGTGTGTGAAAGTCTTAGTCATACCTGGAGACCTTGCCATCTATTTATATGTGTAGAAATAGGATGGGACGAGGCCTAGCACAAAAGCTGATGATCGTGGGGGTGTCCTATGTTTTAGTTGTGTCCACAAGTATTATGTAGCGCGGTTACTAGCAATGAACTGTATTACACGGTACTTCTACCTTGACGGAAACGAGGAACGCTTAGGTGGAAGACGAAGGATAGATCAATCAGCGTGTCTTGACTTAAAACAAGTCTTTCCTACTTGCTCTCTAGTAAGAGTTTCGTTAGGCTAAGAGTGAGTGCTCCGGCGGTCTTGCCCGGTCTCTATGGCAGAATTTCGCACTATACTGGGTAACGCTCTCGAAGATAGTTTTACGCTATCGAAATAGGATAGGACGAGGCCTAGCACAAAAGCCGGTGATCGTGTGGAGGTGTCCCACGTTTTGAGGGGTAACTGCAAGAACTGTATACCACGTTCTCTACCTTGACGGGAAAGCTTAGGTGGAGAGGGAGATCATAGGTGTTTGACTTAAACAAGTCTTTCCTCTGCCCTAGTTTCGTCGAAGGGTTTGGGGCCTTCGTGTGGCAGATTCCCATACTGGTAACCATCTTGAAGATAGTTTTACGCCAATCGAAACTATTCGAAGGTTTTAAAGTATAATTGGGAGAAGATCTCATTCGAGCTCGAAGGGGAGGCCTCCGAGCCAGAGAGGAGGGTACGTCATTAAGCCCCCCAGTCAAATATAATGTATGCATCTATGGGTGCATTGCGTCCGACTTATCAAATGTAGTCCAAATTGCAGACCATATCAAAGGCCCAAGCAGGCGTGATGCGTGTGTTGAATGTTACCCCCCACTTGACGAGGAGTTAGTTGGGGATAGTATAAGGAATAGTCCCCCTTGAGGAATGTGCGCATCTTTTTTCAAATCTAAAGTTCAAATTTTAAATACTCTTTCAATCTCATCGGACACGTATACACACCGATTTAATACGTCCTTCAAATAAGCTATCATTGCTGTTTTTATTTATACCCTTGCCTTCCGTTATCTTCGTGAACTCTGCTTATTAATCACAATGTAATTATTTATTTCCCTGATCTTTCATGGATTCCAAATTTGTCATCGCTTCTCAAACGTGAACCTTGACTAAAGAACAACTAATTTAATTTGTCCATGACAATGACATCCCTCATAATGCCAGGGTTGTTCTTTCAAAAAAATCTCAAACCATCTATGATACTCCTTTAGGCTTTGTTGGTTTATATACCCATCACTTTTATCTTTCCAACCTTAGGCTCCGTATTCCTTTATTTGTATGCCAGGTCTTGAATCATTTCAAAGTACACATTTCACGTTTTAACCCCTTTGGGATGATAAAATTGACAACTTTTGCGGTAATGTGTAAAGCTTACGGTGGTGAGCCCTCCGTTGACCTCCTCCGATCATTCTTAAACCTTGGTCGTGCTGGTGATTGGTTAACTCTTTCCAGTAAGGGGGCGCTGATGTGCCCAAAGCTTTGACGAGACCCGTAACCCATCTTGAAAACTCAAAAGGTAGTTTCTTCTATATCGAAAACAAAGTGATCCCCTCTAGCTTCCTTGACCTCCTTCTTGAAGACAATAAGTTTGACAAAAACTCTTTTAAAGATAAAACTCATCTGCTTCCTCAAATGGGTCCGTTGTATGATCAAATCTCCACCTACACTTGTAATGTTTGAACTTTTTCGGATCCTATTCTCTACCTTGCAGGCCTAAAGACCTCGTGGAAATATAGCCTCAAAAAGCCTGTGATCTACCATCCTGGACATGGTATTTCTTTTTGTTTTGTAATGTGTAACAGTCTAATCTTTCCACCTAAGACTATTTTTGTGTTTCACTGTGTTTACAGAGATGGATTTTAGTATTTTTATGTCCAAGGGGTTATGTGAGTTAATTTTCTTCTCAAAGTAAGGTTTAGAAATGAATATTCGAATCTCTACGAAGTCTGTGAATAATGAAGCTCCGATGAAGAACGCGGAGCCTATATCTGCTATGCATCCTTTAGATTTTGCTAAAAACATCATGGACTCTCGAAATACCTCTTTTAAGGAGGGTGGATTATCTTTGATTGGCCCTAATGCACCCTCCTATCTAGAAGTGGGTAAAAGGTCGAAGGTTGCTGGAAAAAGGAAGGTTGCTGTTGGTTACCATGGAGAGGATCCTAATCGAAAAGTTCCTGCTCAAGCAAGTAAAGTTGCTGGTGACGCCTCTACTCCCCTTAATGTTGATAGTGACCCCGATATACATGGTAAACCTGATCCTTCTACTGTATGCAGTATCTTGTTTTTTTGAAAAACCTTATCAAGGTTGTTTCTTTCCCTTTCTTGTTTCTCTGTGCAGAGTTTCCTTCTGCTAAGGAGTTGAAGGACGCGACTGATTTCAATTGGGTCGTTGCTCATGTCACCCATCCTTCTTGGAAGCAATATTTGAGGGAGATTATTATAGAACAGCTCTGTAATATTCATGACAAATCTAATATTCTCCAAGCTGTTCTTTACAATGTTTTAAATGGTAGGAATCGAGAACTGATTTCTGCATTGTATAAAGCCAGGGTATCCTGTGATACTATTTGAGAAAGGGAAATCAAGAAAGATAAAGTGTATGCAAAGCTAGAGAAAAAAAGCAATGAAGCCCTTCAGGATTTGGATAAAAATCCTCTTGTTTCCGATATGCGCACTGAGATTGAGACCTTGCAGAGTCGGGTTAATGGTCTCCACAGTGAGTATAGTAGGCTCATACTTAAAGATAATAAGTGGATTAACTATGAGCAGACTTTATCTAACCTTCGTGCTAAATTCGAAGGCCTCAAATCTGAAGGGAAGAGACTCAGGGCTTCCAAAATCCAGCCTTTTTACAAGAGGTGCATAGTTTGAGGTAGGATAGAGCTGTTGTGGTAGCAAGAGTCATTCTGGACGCAAAAATGAAGCTTATTCGTAGCGATGAAATAGGTGTCCTTATCGCTAGGCTTGTCAAGGGATCTATCATTCATGGCCGGTGGCAGCATTTGAAGAGGTAGTTGAGTTAAAGAAGCCTTTTGTTTTAGAGGAGATTCTTGGTTATCGTCCATCTTCAAAGGAGGAGTATGACCGAGTTGGTAATGATTTGGCTGATGCCTCCTACCCTTTCTTGGTTGAGTTGACTGCCGATCCTCATGCTTCTGTAGAGTAGCTGCTGTCGAAGAAGCCGCATTCACTTCATTCGAAGCGTTTGTCTTCAAAGGCTTCATAAAGATGCCATATGTAGGCCTTGTTTCAATTATCCGGGTGGTTTGTACCCATGACTTTTTGTGACTGATTGTCAATTGTTGACTTGCTTATTTCATCAACTGTTGCAAATGTTATTTGCATGTATTGCGAGGCTCATGTGTGGCTTGTAAGTTCTTCTTTTCTACTAGTAGTTTTTTAACAAGTGTTTTCTTGTTTATAGGGGGTTCCGACCCGCCCTATTTTTTGTAAGGTTTTGATATGTAACCTCTGGAAAAGTTAACGTGAGTTTGGGTATTTGTATCTGAAAGGCTTATGTGTGGCCCTTCGTCATCCCCTCGAACGTTGATACTTTTTAATAATTTGACGCTTTTAACGTTAATTTAGGTGTTATTTCTGAGAGGCTCATGTGTGGCCCCTCATCACCCTTTCGAAAGTTAGGCTTTGATGCTAAGGCTCAAGTGTGGCCTTGTTTTATCTTTTCTCGTGAATGTTAACGCAAAAGATTTAGAGTAATTCGTTCCATTGATAGTGTAGAAAGATTTACATCATTTAGAGTATGAACACTTAGTTTGCTACACTTTAATGAGGATTTTCATTGTTAAAGAAGTCAAACAAAGACTTTTGCAAATGATAACGATTTCTATACGTAGAACTTACGCAAGTTTGATCCGTTCATGTTTTGTCGATCGGTGAGCCAAATACCGTTTCTAGTTTGTAGGATCCGTCTCCACGGGCCTTCTTAACTACGTAGGGGCCTTCCCGTGTGGGTCCCATCTTTCCTTAGAATTTTGCCTTGCTCGTGCTATTAAGTCAGAGCACATATGTTCCTGGTTTGAAGGTGGATTGCCGAACTCGTTTGTTATAGTATTTTCCCAGTTTTTGCTTATAGCGAGCTTCTTTGATCGAAGCTATCTCCCTTCTTTCTTTGAGGATGTCCAGGTCTTCCCTGCGTCTTTTTTCATTCTTCTTAGGGTCGAAGTCTTGGATTCTTCTTGTTTCCACACTTATCTCTATCGGGATTACAGCTTCCGAGCCATAGACTAAGCTCAAAGGAGTTTCTCTGTTGCTGGATTTTGGAGTTGTTCTGTGCGCCCATAGGACTTGTGGTAACTCATCAACCCATCCTTGGTGAGGTTTCCCAAACCTGTGTTCCATTCCTTTAACAATCTCCTTGTTTGTTACTTTTACCTGTCCATTTGCTTAGGGGTGGTAGACTGATGTGAAGGCTTGGAGTATTATGAGTTTTTGACAGAAGATAGGGAATGTGCCTTTAGCGAATTGTTTCCCATTATTTGAAATTACTATTTGAGGTACTCCAAACCTGCACACTATGTATTCCAACACGAATCTTTCCATGTGCTTCTCGGTCGTTGATATTAGCGGCTTTGCTTCGACTCATTTTTTGAAGTAGTCGATGGCCACTACTAGGAACCTTACGCCTTCTGGTGCCATTGGTATTGGTCCTCCGATGTCAATTCCACATTGTGAGAAAGGCCACGCTGACATTATAGATGTCATTTCTTGCTTCAGTTTTCTCGGTACCGAAGAGTGAATTTGGCAGGTTTCACATTTCTAAATTAATTCCTTTGCATCCTTATGCATTGATGGCCAGTAATATCCAAGCCTTATGACCTTCGATGCTACCGATCATGATCCCGCGCGCATTCCGCATGATCCTTGTTGTACCTCTTGGATGATGTTCTTGGCCTGTGCTGCTCCTACGCATCTTAACCATGGTGACAAGTATGATCTTCGGTACCGCATTCCATCCAATAGCTTATGTAATGGGGCCTTGATTCGTAGCTTTCTTGCCTTTTGTGGATCATCGGGGAGTTTTCCTAACTGTAGGAACTCACGGATATGTATCATCCAGTTATCTTCTTCTTCTTGGGTTACGTCTGCAATCTCCTTTTGTGTAATTGACTTTTCTTGTAGTACTTCTACTAGGACTTCCTTAGCAAGTTTGGAGAATGTCATCGAAGCTAGTTTACTAAGGGCATCTGCCTTCTTATTTTGATCCCTTTTGATGTGTTCTATTGAGTAGGTAGGGAAACTGGCTAGCAACTCCTTCTCCTTTTCCAGGTATTGCTTTATGACAGGTTGCCTTACTTCGAAGAGTCCGTTGACTTGATTTGCGACTAGTTGAGAATCTACGAAGATTATTCGCTCTTGGATTTTCATTTCTTTGGCTATGGGTAGTCCTGCCAGTAATGCTTCGTATTCCGCCTCATTGTTGGTAGTTTTAAATTCAAACCTTAAGGCGTAGGTGTATTCTTTTCCTTCTAGGTTGACTAGCATAAATCCTGCCCCAGAGCCATCAGAGCTTGAGGATCTGTCGGTGAACAATTTCCATGCATTCTCTGGCTCTGGCTCTTTTGTTTTGGCTTCTCCATCTTTTATCTCTCTATCTTTCTTAGGGGAGTTTCGGCTAGAAAATCAGCTAGTATCTGTCCTTTAATTGAGTTTCTTCCCCTGAACTCGATCTCGTGCTCCCCCAGTTCTATTGCCTATTTGGCTATACATCCTGACTTTTCAGGCCTTGCGGGAATCTGTTTTATGGGTTTGTCACTTAAAACCTGGATGGGGTGAGCTTGAAAATATCTTCGCAGCTTTCTTGCGGCATATACGAGGGCCAGTATGAACTTTCCAATTCCGGGTATTCTAGCTCGGCCCCATGTAATGTTCGGTTGACGAAATACACATGAACTTGCTTTTTCCCTCTTTCTGCCATTAATACTGCACTTATGCTTTCTTCAGAAGCCTCTAGGTACACTATCAAGGTTTCGCCATTGACCGGTGCGGTCACAGTTGGTAGTGCTTCTAAAAGATCTTACATTCTTCGAAAGGCTTTGATGCGGTTGTCGTAAGGGACTTCTACAAGAAGTTTTACAACTTCATAGGCAGAGTACCTAACCGTTGTAGTAGTAGTATAGGCAAGACTCGGGGGTTATTATCGTTCTCTAGGGGAATAGGTTGGGAAGGCTTGATCACGATCTAACAGAATTCTAAGGGTTGAGAGAAGATTATTTTTGTGTTTTTATATTTTATAAAAAGCAGTAAAATCATATGTTTGAGAGGTTTGGTTGGTTTTAGCTGTTAAACTAAATAATAAACTACGCTAATGGTGATAACAATATAATAAAAAGAGTGTATTCATTTAATCATGTATTACTCCCTAGATTGCTTCCCCTAGTGTTGTTGCTTTGTCACACTTGTGATGATCTATGTTGTAACATCCGAGAATTTTCGAAATTTTGAATGATGATTTCAATCTTTGACTTTTAGGGTCTGGCTTGACTTATAAGAACGACCATCTAAAGCACGTTTTCATTATTCAGACTCTAAAGCAATTTGAAGTAAAACGACATTCCTGACAACTTTTTAGTTATGCCCGAGACCCGAAAACAGTCAGAAGGTGACTGAAATGCCCTCGCAAGATTTTAGAAAACACAAAAATAATTAAATTATATTTAATTATCACGTTTTATTAAATAAAAATATTTAATAAAATACTTAGCAATTTAATTAAAAGCGTTTGTTGAGAACGCGAATATTCTAGTTGAAATCCATTTTTTTCTTTTCTATTTCATACAAGGCGTAACCGGTAAATAAATAACAGATATTTTATTAAATGTTATAAAATATTTATGAAATATTATCAAGTGAATACTCATTTTTATCAGAAAAATGATTTGGAAAACAACGGCGCAAGTTTCGCGCGTTGAATCATTTGTTAAGTCATCCAAACGAGTCCCGAACCGGAAGTTATAAAAACTACATTAAAAACTTACACTTTTAACCCTCAAGTAATACTCACTTGCCATTTCATTTTTTAACTTTTATATATAAATAAAAGTTTATAACATTTATTTCATTTTCATTTATATATACAATACACACACACACCACTCCTCTCTCTCCCAAATTTTCCGGCGACCACCTCCGGTCATCTTCTCCGACCGGATTCCGGCCACCGCCACACCATCGCCGCCGGAAAAGTTTTCCGGCGAGCGTTCCGGCCGAAACCAAATGTTATCCTCGTGACCCGATCTACCCGATCCCCATATCCACTCGCTGCCACGCGCCTCCACCCCACCCACCACCGCCGCCACCTCCATCTCCCACTACCACTTTACTACATAACCATCATCGTCATAGATCCACCACGAGACCACCGTGGCTGCCAACATCTACACGACCCCGTCACCATCGACACCACCACCCTAGCCACCATCGTCCCCATCACGACAGCGACCCACAAAGGGTGTTTGTTTTCGTGGGTTTACATAGCACGAGGGTGCGTTTGATTTTAACAGGCCCACACGGGTGCTGTTGGTTTTAAATCAACACCACCAACGGGTGCGTTCAGTGGTATAATAGCAGCAAGGGTGTTCGTTTGGTTTTCTGAGTCAACCACCAGGGTGCATTTGCTGGTTCGTACCACCCAAAAGGGTGCGCTGGTTTTTCTGTCACCGAAAAGAGTGCGTCGGGTTTGGTTTTGCACCGGCAAGGGGTGCGGGTTGAGTTCGGGTCAGCCACCCTACGAGGGTGCATGTGGTTTGTTAACAGCAGCTAGGGGTGTTTATTCTTTTTTGTGTTATTAACAAGATAATGGTTCGTTTGGTTCGGTTATAAAAACCACGCAGCGGGTGCGTTGGTTTGAGTCCGACACCACAAGGGTGCATTCGGTGAGGTGGCAGCCACCACCATTAGGGTGCGTTAGGTGTTGTAGCAGCAGCAGGGGATGTGTAAGGGGGTGTTGGTTTGGCTGTGTAAATCAATTAGGGTGCGTTTGGTTGTGGGTGCACCAAGGGTGCGTTCGGTTTGTAAAATAAACCCACACGAGGGTGCGTTGGGTTGTGGCAGCCAACGTCAAGGGCGCGTTTGGCTGATAAACCACCGAGGGTGCGTTTGTTTGATATAAATAGCTTAAGGGGCATTTGGTTGGTGTATGTACAATGAAAAGGGTGCGTTTAGTTTAGTATAAATTGAATTAGGGTGCGTTGGTTTGGTTGTTCGCCGCAAGGGTGCGTTTGTTTTGGGTGGCAGCCACCCGACGAGGGTGCGTTTGGTTGTGACAGCCCACATAAGGCGCGTTTGGTTGTATAGAAACACAAAAAGGGGCGTTTGGATTTGGGTTTACCAAGATTAGGGTGCCAAACATGGGTGTTTGGGATAGCAGGGGCGTTTGGTTCGCGGGTCAGCACCACAGCGGGTGCGTTTGGTTTTGGCAGCAGCACCGAGTGGGTGCGTTTGGTTTGTGGTAAACACCAACACAAGGGTGTTTGGTTGTGGTTTTGAAAGCCCACATAGGGCGTGTTTCGTTCATCGCTTAAAAGGGGGTTTGACTTTATTTATTTCATTTAGTACTTAAATGTTGTCTAGATAAATATTGAAACACGAATGCATTTTGCAACCTAGATTTGTTGATTGAAAAGTGAAAAACGTTTAGTTTTGTAATAAAATGGGAAACGTCACATAACGAGAAGGTCATGGCGAAATTTCTAAAAATATTTTTAGATACAACTCTTATCGTCTTTGAAGGACGGTAAATGGGCTAAGTTATAATTTAAAGATGTTTTAAATTATAATTTCATAATAACTCGACACCAAACAAAATATTAATTTATAAAATGTTGTTTTATAAATCCTAGCTAGAAAATAAAGTCATACCTTTGGTACGGACTTTAGAAACACCGTTTACTTAATTGGTAACTTTAAAACGTACGATTTCGTTTATGCAAGAACTTTAATTTATTTAATAAATTGGCGATCTCCGAAAACGTGTCAAACCATTTGGTTTAATTATTTACTCACGCTTATTATATAATACTTGCAAGGTATAATATACTTCAAATTAATCTTTTGATTTCTGGTCATTATTATAAAATTCACCATATGAATTATATAATTGTTCATCTTTCAAGGTAATATATATGAAATATATTACATACTTTGTTATATAATTCACCATATGAATTATATACTTTTGAATTATTTTACCGAACCAACCACCAAACCAAACTGCCACTCAGAACCTAAATCTTTTATCAACGGGTCGCGTTGATGTAATCATCCATCGGAAACTAAATTCATTATCCTAAACTAGTGAGATTTAACCGTCAAGATAAACGGAAACTTCTCGGTCAAGTCGTTTCGTCTTCCGTTGTGTTGTGCATAATAGATGCCTATTTGTCAATCGTTCTTCAACATCAATGTGAGTTTCATAGCCCTACGTTTTACAATTTCAATGATTTACAATTTTTGAGGTGAGAACATGCTTGTTACAAATTCACTTACGTGTTTGATTTAAACTCGTTACGTGTTCATTTACAACTCGTTTGCATACATGTTTACAAACGCATTTACTTGGTTGATTTCCATACTCATTCACATATCTCGCGTTGAGATACAATACTTGTTTTCATTTATGGACGCAACAACTTTATTTTCACTCATATGATTACGGATTAGCTTAGGTTGCATGAACTGTAAATTACTCGGAGGGTAATCGCGAATGTTATAAAATAGATCTATTCGGGATTGACGACCCCCGTTTGGGTGACTAGCTATCACCGGGAACGAACGTTATAACATGTCGGATCATTACTGGCCTGAGGCCTCAAGGCCAGTACAACATACTCAAGAACAATCACCGTGCCTTGAATAAAGTGGCATACATACAAGTCTACGTACAGTTTCATGAACTTAGGGGTATAATCGTAATTACAAGAGATGACCATGTATGGGATACGATGGTCATGCTCACATGTACTATTGCTAAGCAATACACACTTTAGGAAATTGCGGTCCAACAATTAAACATACATTTTTGTGGCTATCATAAGGGATTGAAATGGTCATGCATGCTTTACGAGTCTTTGGTTTCCAACGTTTATACTTAAACGCATTTTATGATACTGTAGGGAGACAGTAGTCACTAAACGTTTTACATGTTACTGTGTTGATACAGTAGGGAAATTCACTCATTTGATTTTTCGTTTATATTTAAATAAACCTATGAACTCACCAACTTTATGTTGACGTTTTTAAGCATGTTTTTCTCAGGTGAATTAGATGCTTGGTTTACTGATGTGCATTGGAGTCTAAACATATCAAGGATTCTTTTCAAACGACTCAGTTAGAGGTCGTTCCTTCATGGCTGGTGCAATGGTATTATGAAGTAACAACACCCGGAACACATATTCCGCTGCGACACATTTTTGGGGGTGTTACAGCGCGTGAATAGTACTCTGATGAACATTAACTTTTTTTTGAACACTAAATCGAAAGCCTATCAACGAGATCTCTCAATGAAAGCAGTAGTTGATACGACCCTGTTAGGGGTTGTATCGGGATAGGGCATCACTTCAAGCGTGTACTAGCTCCGTTAGTAAAGAGAAGAGAAGATTAGAGATATTTTGTTCTTTAACTTTGATTGATTATAATGAAAGAGTACAAGAGTATTTATAATAGTTAATGGGCCATGAGCCTATTATGAGTTATTATGACCTCTGACTTTTGACTACAAGATAAACATTGACTTTTGACTTTCCTAACACAAGTTATTGACTTTCCTAAATAAAAATGCAGACATTCCTAAATAATGACACTTAAATAAGGATAGATTATATGACATAATCTTTATGCCATACGGGCTTGGACGTGACCCTCTTGGGTCGCGTTTTGGCCCTGGGCTCGGGCCGAGGCGTATCATTCATCATCACACAAACTTAAACAAATACAAATTATTGGTTTGAAAAGTTTGCGTGACTACCTTATGTTTGTTTATACAGAATAGTGTTTGAACTTATGACTTCCTACAATTTGGTGCTAATACCTTGGTAGTTTATGCTCATCTTGTTAAACAAACAAAGCAACATGTTGGCCGGCTAGTATACGGTTGAATCAAAAAACTAAACATCGATAAAGTTATGTATCAAAGTGAGGCTAGTGGTAACAAGGGCACCAAGAGTCCAAGAAGCGTCTTCATCCTTGCTGGCACCTCTCAAGACGCGTGCTCGTTATTAGCCTCACCTCACATAAGCGCGTCTTAGGACAAAAAGGGAAGAACTCGATCATGTAGAGGATCGAATTATGGGAGGTGGTGTTTGTGTGTGTGTGATATTTTGATTTTTGTGGAGTATCTTTGTGTTTAAGTAAATATATTTTTTTGGTGATGTTGATTGTGTTATTATACTATGTTGTTGGTGAAGTTAGTTGTACAGAGAGAAAATGACGTGACGTTGAGATGCCGGTGTT